>OZ005740.1:69933731-70113731 GCA_963930735.1 Dioctria linearis | reverse complement strand
CTCATCATCCCTCCAGCTGAGCATCTCTAACGGAGCGCTTGTCCTTCCCATAATAATAATAATATTTCTTTATTAGCATACACAATTGACATACAAATCTCTTTATAATGTGCAATTCTCTATGGTAAACAGAAAATAATCAAGTGAGGAGTGTCTTTTCAACTGGGGATATTTACAATTCTCATTTTTTTAAGCTAAATATGAGATTATATTCTGTACTCTGAAATTCAAGATTTCGTCACTGTAAACCGAAACAAAACGTGATAAACTCATAGGAAATCTTACTTGAAAACACTTGTTCCGATCAAAAGGGGATATTTACATTAAAAAATATGACATTATTACTGTTACTTTGGTTTCATTTCAAAAAGGGATATTTACAGTACGATTTCAATAGTCGAAATAAATTTTTAAAGGAGAAGTTTCTGTTTTATATTTTGAGTAAAAATAGAAGTAAGAATTAAAAAATAAAAACTGATAAGAATACTCAAAATATGCTTTAATAATTTTATTCTAGTATAATGTACAAATCAAAAGAGAATATTTACAAAAACGTACAACGCAAAAAGGGATATTTACAAAATGGTACAGAACAAAAGGGGATATTATAAAGATTTTTATTCAAAAGGGGATATTTCCAAACTTTGCAAGCCAATATTACCGGAAGTAATAGTCAAATTTTTTTCAAAATAATATATTCTAGATAACTTATTATATCCTTTCTATATATTCCTCCTATTATTCTGTAAAGCTCTTGGTATTGCTACAGTCAGTTTTTTCGATTTTCTGAAAAAACGATTAGGACGTAAATATCCCGTTTTGAAAAGACACTCGTCAAGTATGTATATGTCAATGAGAAAGATTAATTTCGAAAGCGACTATGATTAGCGAATTAAAAAAAAAAACGAACAGAAAGTATGAAATCAGATAAAATTAATTCAAAGCTAGGGAAAACAAAAAATCAGTATGGAAAAGAGAAAATCTAAGTACAATAATAATTATGATTTGAGATTATCTATGATATTATAGAAAAAAATGGAAGAGGCTATGCATGCATAGAGAATTTAGTCAATATGATATTGAGCGATATTGTTCCAAGTCTGTAGCTCGAGATTGAGTGACAAAAGTCTTTAAAAATGAAATTTCTTCTTCCTTCAGATTTTTTTAAATTTATTTTTATTTATTATAATTTTTTTTTAATTAAAAAAAAAGCCATTCGCATTTCTTCGCGTTACAGACAGACTCTGAGCTTTTCTTATATTTATTTATTTCATATTGACTCTCTATGAGTAAATTGGTAGATGAAGTACGCACCCGAATAAATTTGTTGATTCTCAAAAAAGAGGAAAGGATAAAATTTTAATTATATTCTCAATTAGAAGGTATAGTACCAGCTTTTTGACATTTGAACTCGGCTGCAGCGCTCCCTCTTCTGTAAATTCCCGATCTTATCAAGAAAAGGGAAGAAAACAATGGAAACAGTTAACCTTAGATTTCATTAATCATTTTTCCCAAGCTCCTTAAATAATTAAACCATAAGCGTTAATGACTATTTTTTATTTTGGGGTTCACCCAACTTATATCCATCCCCAGGATTTTCATTATTCAAATTTATTCGTGAATACAAATTTGTTAATTAATTAATCTTACTTGTGTTTCATCCTTAGCAGTTCAACGAAATGATATGTAAAGTGCTGAAATTCCTTCCAATACCATTCCTAATCAATTATACCACCCTTAGTATGCGCCCTAATTAAAACCTTCCAAAACATCTCACAGACTAGTTAAACAAAAATCTTAAATCCTTACTGTCTTTCTTTTTACAATTAATCAGGTTCGTGTTCTTTCGCACGACAAAATGTTCTCCTTCGGTTACTACAGTCACATCCACGCGAAGCAACATTCTTCCACACATCTTGTGTGCATAATAGATGGGGGTGCATAAGGCAAACTCATGTCTCCACACCTCTTAGCTGGGCTGTCACATACAGAAACGGCGTGCAAACAACCTTCGGTAAACAGAAATAATTACCCTCGAGCAGAAAGCCTTGCAGAAAAATGAGCAATGTCTAGTCCCTTGATAGCTTTCATTAGTCTAATAAGGCGCAATAAAGCAACAGCCACCGCTGGAGTGGGTGAGCTTAATATGGATTTTAGTTAAGCTTATACCCTTCTAATGGGGTACACTTAAGAGGTCTGCCTGCGACTCCACCGGCAGCAGCGTAAGGGAAAAAAATGCAAGGAGTTGAAATACTGTAATTGTTCACCTTTCTAGTGGTTGGAATGGACATAATAATTCGCCCCTGGATGTTGTTGTAGACTTTTGTGGTAATTTATTCATAGATCCCTAGGATTGTGGCTGCTGCTGTGGCTGGGAGTAATATTATCGCTCGCCCGTGCACACAACAATGTTCGACCTCTCATGAATAAATTTAAATTATATCGCCGGGGGCTTAAAAACTGGCGGAACAAGAAACAGTCCGAGGGGGGCGTTTATGAAGAATTCTCTTAGAAGATAGTAAAATCTTCATAGCCGAATTGCGTATATTTCACGAACGTCTCAACTTTTGAATAAGGTTTCTAGAATGCAGCAATAAATACGGAAGCTTTATTGTTTGTCATTTCGTTTAATTACTTGAATAAGAACTCTGTTGTTTTACTCATTTTAGTCAAGGCGCAATAATTTTGTATCACCGACGGATATATTATGGTACGTCGTCATATCGAAAGATCTTTAGTCTTTTAATAACCCAGGCAGATTAAAACAATGATTAATTTATAATACAGGTAGTGTCATTTATTTAGTTAAAAACAGAGTTGGAGGTTGTTTTGCGCGTCATCACGATTTATACATGATCAACTAACTCAAATTTCATTGGACGATGATCTGATAAGTTTATAACCGCCATCCATTCAAAACGGCATATAACTTAATACCAACTTTTCTTAAATGGCTACTGAAATCTTAAGAAACACGAAAAGTTAATAATACAACTTCGCGTCAAATCTGTGCGTATTATTGATGGTTAGAGAAAAAGCGTAAGCTTAAGTAATGACGTGTCAAAAATAAAGATATCGGGGTTTTTTATACATGTAATTAATTATCTTTAGAAAACTCTACAATTCATGAAATTTCCAGAGTTTGGCACATAATTACGTAGTAATGGTATATAAAGTGGATAAATTTGTATTTGAGTATGGAAGATCTTGAGTTGGAAGAGGAAGTGATTGAAACAAAACCAGTAAAATGCTTTGTTTACTAATATATTTTCGTGTGAAAGTTGCAATTTTTATAGAGAAATAACTACTAAATTGTGATATTATTTGAAAGAAAGTTCAATTTATACAAAGACCAAACCGTTTTCTGTTTAATTTTGAAAACTCAAATTGTCTAGAGTAATGATAAAAGTAATATAGTAATTTTTTCAAAAACACTTGTTTCTATAGTTCCAGAATTTTTTATTTTTTATTAATTATTCGTTTGTTAAACAAACAAAGCTGAAGCGTTTCGCCTTCTTAGGGCATCCTCAGAGCTACTAACTATATAAACTGATCTATGTGCAAACTTCAAAAACGATCAGCTGCATATTGCAACTGCCGTAACGGATCATAACAAATTAACAGCAGGTATGTATGTAACAATGTGACGAACTACTGATAAAAATAAATAAATGAAAAAATAAAGAACGAAACACACAATTACAATTTCATTAAATCTGGATCAAGAAGTAGACTTTTATTAGTAAAATCGTTCAGCAAGATCCCGCCATAAAGTTTGGATTTTTTGATTTCATAAATTTCATATTTATCTATAGTACACGTCCGCCGCGCAATCTATGCATCAATTCTAAATTTTCTACCTTGCACTTATGGCCTGTGTCAATTAAATGTTTTGCTAAGCTAGAGGTAGGTTTATCAAATTTCGCAGAAACGTTGTTTCAATGAACGTTTAGTCTTCCCTATAAATATACCAGAGCAGTCCTAACAGCTTTTCTTATAAACTCCACTAGATTTTAAACTATCTGTTTTTTCATCAATTTTATTATTAACTAACAAGTTTTCAAATTTCGAACATTAAAAAATGCTGGTTTAATATTTTCTTTCCTCAAAGGTAGTATTAAATTGGATGATATATTTTGGATATATGGTATTCTTCTCCACACTTTCACATCCATCTTTTCAAATAGTGGGAGCACTTCATTTAAATCCATCCTTCGTTGTTTTCTATTAGGCAATTTATAAATAATTTTAGTATCATTCCAGTTATTTTTTGCAAGTATTTTTATAAAATTTAATTCTTTCTTAAAGGCGTCATTTTTTAAGGGGACATTCAATAGTCTATTTATTAAGGAATGAAAAACTGCAATTTTGTATTCCATTGATGGCAGGAATTACGAGGAGTAACCGCGTCAGAAAATGTATCTTTTCTAAAGATATCAAAGCTTACACTATTGTCATTTTCTACCTAAATGGACAAGTTAAGGAAATTTAAAGTTTTATTGCTAACCTTCACAGTAAATTTTAATATTGCTATCAATTTTGTTTAGGAAAGAGTTTAAAAACAACGAAAGTGGTTTATCAGAACCGTCCAGATGCAGAAAATATCGTCATCTGAAAATGTGTTTAATTTGTTGATTATTTGAAGCAAACATTAGTTCCTCAAAGTAATCCATGGAAAAATCTGCAGAAAAGGGTGAGAACGCATAACCCAGTGCCAAACTCTGTTCATAAAATTTACCGTCAAATGAAATATAATTTTGTTTTATACATAAAATTATTAAATCGATTAGCTGTGAGAAACTAACTGGGTTGGAGATTTCAGAAATGATTCCATCTTTTAAGATATTCATCAGTTTATCAATTGAAATCCGAGGAAATAGACTACAAACGTCAGAAGAATCAAACTTAGAACTTAAGGGGGCTACCACTGAAATCTTAAAAGCACGAAAAGTTAGTACAACTTCGCGTCAAATTTGTGCGTATTATCATGATCAAAATTACACATAGTTAGAAAAAGAGGATAAACTTAGGTATTGACGTGTCAAATACAAAGATATTGGGATTTTTTATGTATATAATTAGCTTTAGAAAATTCTAAAATTCATGAAATTATTAATGCATAATTACGTAAAAATGATGTATCAAGTAGATAAATTTGTACTTGTATATGGAAACTATTAACGTGACAGAAACAAAACGAATAAAAAAGTTTTGTTTACTTATATATTTTCATTTGAAAATTGCTATTTTCATAAAGGAATAATAAACCAAAATTATGATATTATTTCAAAAAACTTTCAAATTGCAACAAAGATCGAACCTTTTCTGTTTAAATTGTTTTGTGTAATGATAAAAGAATTAAAGTCAATAATGTTAACCATGCTAACGGCAAACATTTCTATTTTTAATAAATTTTGCATACAATTTGGCGTTTTTATTTCGTTTCATCACCGTCAAATGTAATGATGTGCTTTTGTAAAGTTTTCACTTGTTGTGAAAGCTCTGCATAGTCAGACTGCATATGCCGTCCATTTTCTGCATGCGCATTAAGTGGTTTGCTTCAATTTTCAAATTGCACACATTTATGCGTTTATGTTCCATTGTGCTTTTGAGAATGGAAATCGTTAGCTTAAGGTCTTTAATTTTAATAAATAATTCAAGAGAGTTGTTAATTGAAAATTTGCCTTTGAAATTGATCATCGCCGGCACTAGACTACTGAACTTTTTACACAAGTATTGAGATGAAGCACAGCATGCAGAAACAACAGGGCGGATTGATATATTTTCTTTATGCAACTTTGGTAATCCATCGAAAAAATGAATCAATAATATAGTCAATAATGTTAACCATGGTAATGGAAAGAATTTCTTGTTTTTATACCTTTTGCATACAATTTGGCGTTTTTAATTCATTTTATCACTGTCAGATGGAATAATGTGCTTTTGGAAAGCTTTCACTTGCTTTGAAAGCTCTATGGGCTGTACATTGCAAGCTCAGAAAGTCGCCATTTTCTGCATTAGGTATATGTGTGAAGATTTCGCGGAATATTTTAAGTTTTATTATTGTAATTTATAATTTGTGCTTGTGAGGCGAGAACTGCTTTTGACAGTGAGCAACTATTATTTAGGCATGGGACGCGTTAGTTAAATAAATTGAAAATAAACTGGAAATTATTGTAAATTTGTGTATACGAAAAAGAAAATGATCATATAACGGCGTTACACAGAAAATCGATCAATTTTGTGTAAATTTGTGAATGGACTACCTCTGATTTTAATGAAATTTCACAAGAAGGTTGACTATATTCTAAATAGTAATATTTTATTGCGCTCCATTTATGACCGAGATAGGGTCTTTTGATGTTTGAAAAAAGTGGCAAATTTTGCTTAGTTGGTGTAACTTTAAAAATTTATATTTCAGAATATACTCATCGAAACTCCATGAAAAACCGCAATTTATTTTGGGAGGCCTTGAAGTTTCACTAAACAAGGATCTTTTTTTTTTGAAAATTTGTTTTCAAAGATAATGCATATTTCCGTTATCCTTGAATATCTCCAAATGCACAGCTCCAATTTTTTTTATTGGAATCCCTAATGGGTTTTAGTGGAGCTGTAGAAAGGAGAAAATGGAACTTCTTAAAGTTTTGATGGAGCTATTTTTTAAAGATATATATGTAATTTATAAAAGTGTGAACGAAAATTCATGAGGTGTGGTGAGTTGTCAGATTATATACAGTGCGTTCGGTAAATAAGTAGGATGAAGTATATATACATATATATTCCTTGGAGTATCCAGATAAGACTTTTTAGACTCGGCTCCTTAAAACCACTACTTCACTCTCAATTTAAGATATCGAATCAAACTTGAGCACTGAGGAGCCTTCATCCTTTATTACGATAACAAACATTGTAAATGTTACAAGTGAAACGGTTTTTTCTGTTTGTATAGGCTGGCCCAAAATTGTATGGATTTGCAAAAGTGTTAAAATGTCTAAATACTCATTCGGAATTTATTAGATAATATAATTTTAAACTTTTATGAAAAATTTCAGTGAACTTCATTAATGTTTAGAGGTAGCTCAGATCGAAAATAGTGATTTTTTCGCTGTTTTGGACAATATTTATTCTTGATTATTTTTTCCATTTGAAGGAACTTAGTTACAAACTTATTGCAGTGAAAGGTGTTTTAGAAATTTAATTTTTCTATTTTTCATAAATTTTTTTAATACACAAATTGGGAACTCCAATTTCGCGACAATTTTTTGTAAAGAAAGTGGCGCGCTGGTATATTTTTTTCTCCTATAACGTAGTTCACAATCGATTATCTTTCTAGCGACTATAACTTAAGGGGTCATGTAGTGTATGAACTGTTCTCAGAATGCGCTTTTCGAAGGTGAAGTATTTTTACAAATTACAAAGAATTTGTGCCGACCCATAAAAGTATCGACTTTGTTACCAATGACATCTTTCTTTAGAAATTATTTGTTTTTTTAATTCCTTTTTTATGTAAGAGCGAATTTGCTGATGTAGGTATATTTATTTATTTTAAAGTAACATATTTTTGATAAATGTTTTGTATTCGCATTGCACGAAAATTATTACAGACTACAGACTAAAACACTTAACTGAAATCTAATCAGCGAGTTTAAATATTATATACATTAGATATGGTAGATGTTTTTTAATTTATTTAATTCTTTTAGGTATACTAGGGGAACTTATCCTAAAATGACCCTAAAAGTATTCAGAGAAAAAAAATTCTTGCACAAATTGTAGCTGGTTATGATTATGAGTGAACAGTGAAACCTGTTTTCTGATCGGACATAATCCTACCGAATTAGAGCCGATCTAAAGTGCGAAAATTGTAGTATCCCAGTTCGAATAGATTAAAGACTTAGTACTTTTTGAAATGAATTTTGTGTATGTTACCATAGAGATATCTCAATAAAATTTACATGGTAAATAGCCAATGAAATGAAGGAAGTTACTAAAATAGGTTTAGGTAAAAAAAGTTGTATGATTTTTTTTTACATCGCCCTAAAAGTATTGGTACATTTTATTATTTTAAACTTTATGGCATTTAAAATTTTTTTTTTGCGTAATGTTATGAGCTACGGAATCAAATCGTTTTGCATTGGATGGGCAGATTCAGCTCAATTGAAAAAAACTCAACAACTTATCTCAATTATTCAAGTCACTATGACCAAAAATGTCTTCGAATTAGTAGGTTGGTGAAAAAAAGAAAAGAATAAGAAAACATCATAACTCGAAAACTGCCTATAATCGCATAACATGATTCGGATACCGCTTAATATGAGGCACCTAAATCTTACCTTTGGACTTCACTTTTCGGGCCACCCTGTATATACACTAAAATTGAATTGGAAATTCTACTACATATAGCTCACCATGAAAATTGTGCTGTTGGTAAATCAAATCTCACTCTCTAATGTAGCTCTTTGGTTATCTAGTTAATAAAATGGGACAACTGACAATGTGTGAATATTGCAAAAATTATATGGTCCGTTACAGCTCAGAATTCTTGGAAGAGTTTTATTTGACCGGCTTCAGTAAAATAAAATTTTCCCAAGCAATAAATAAGGTGTCTGACCAGCAGCACAAAGCGCATACATTTTCCTCGCCTCTAGCCTTCTCCTCACGCAAAACGTTTTATAAGTTAAAAAAAAAAAAATTATATGAAAAATCCGACAGACAAATCTAAACTCTTGCCATGACTATACAATTTCACTGCTGTGCATATGCTCAAAATGCTTTAGCACATGAATACCACACCATCTTATGTATAGCTTTGCATGTATGTACCTACATATAGTTATTTGTATGAAGGAGATTTCTCGTCCTAACAGACTGAAAATAATTTCAATAAATTTACAAAATATATTTTAAGTGCCAGAAAATGATTGAACTTTTCGACCCAGCGATCAGAGGGGTCTCATCGGATCTCTGATCGCCTACCAAGGATGGTTGAGTGATTTGTTTCAATTTTTAAATGGCATACTTTTATCCGTTTTTGCTCCACTGTGCTCAAGATTGGTCTGCAACAATTTGATTGACGAAACCATTGGTGAGGTGTTTCTGAATGAATGGATAAAAGCAATATAGGAATTTCGTGATATAAACGTCAGAACTGACACTCCCGGTAAATGCTTTGGATACAGCGCACAAGACCAACTTAATTTTGCTTTTAAATTTTATGTTATCTGGTGATAATATTAAATAATTAAAACTCAAATCAACATCAGGTTTGGCTGTAGTAACAAGCTTGTACATAAAATATACAACTCTCCGTTCCAGATGCACTTCCGACGGGCATCCAAGTAGAGCAAACATAAGATGAGAAACATAGTCGTATCCCAAAAATAAGCCGCAAGTAGTCATTGAATGCGACATTTAATTTTCTAATGCAGCTTGAATCCGACTTCGTAAAAACAAGGCGGCAACCATACGTTAAGTGTTGAAGGACAGATGACAACACAGTTGGAACGACAGATAACTAACTGATAGCCATGAGTGACGAAGAGTTGCGTAAATTTGTGAAAGGCAGACCTGAATATGGTCGCAGCATTTCAGATTCGAATTAAGTGTAACGCCCAAATTACGGACTTTGTTCACGTACGGAATCACAGTACCATCTGTAGTGACAGCTGGTAATTCTGAAGAGTTCATCGAACCAGTTGAAATGACAATGGACTGATATTTATTAGAATTTATTTTAAGATTGTGAGCAAATGCCCCCATTAACTAATTTCGAATAAATCACTGTTGATCTCATCCACACAGTCATGGGCGACTAAGATAAATTTGAACGTTATCAGCATAAATATGAATATTAACGTCATGAGTTATAAGCTGTAAGTCGTTCATATATAGGATAAAGAGTAGAACTTCAAGAATGGATTCCTGTGGAGCTCTACAGGTTAAGAAAAGAAAATGCGAAAAATTTTGCTCACCCAGGTACACATGCTGTAATCTATCGGACAGGAAGTTATTAATTAAAAGAGTATGAAGAAAATTGCTGTGAAGTTTATTCAGTAATTTCGTATGTGAAACGCTGTCAAATGTCTTTGAAAAATCAAGGAAAGTCACAATGGCGATTTCTCTGTATCGAGCGATGTCCAAATGTCAGTTGTCACCTTCAAGACAAGCAAGCCGAGGACGAAAACTGGACTGCCATTCACTTAAGAGATTACTCTTTAATATGAAGCGTTGACTTTGCCAATTACAGCAACTTTGCTAGTACTTTGGAAAAAACAAAGCAAGCTAATAGGCCTGTAACCCTCAGGGCATACGAAAGACTGACTTAGAGATACAGGTATTAAAATACAGCAGCAATGAACCAATATTAGTTGGAGCTATAATATGCAAATCTTGTAATTTGGGGGACATACCATCACGGCCGATACCATTTGATTTGATGACAAAAATACCACACCATAAAAACTGAAATCTGTCGTGTTATCATCAGGTATGTCCAATATTGGCGTATATTGATCGGAGTCTAGAAATTGCTGATTTCTAATAAAGTACCTATTCAACTCGTTGGGACAGAGAGTGGATTTTATAGTCTCACTACTGCATAAAACAGCGCTTCGCAGATTAAACCAAAGCCATGGTAGGGTACAATTTGCGTTTGTAGTAAGATCGCTTTAAATAGTTTCCAAGCTCGCCTCTCCGGCAGAGAAAATCAGGAGTATTGGCGCCTTGGAGAGTCTTAGTCAACTTCGAAAGTGTTCCAGAAGGCTTTTTAATAAGGCCAGGAGGACTGGATAGGAAGAAGACTGGCGATTCTACCGCGAGACTCAGAGTAACTACAAGAGGCTTGTTAGGAAATCAAAACAACAGGTTTTTGTAGACTTTTGCGAGGAGCTTGACGGCCATCGTGAACCGGTTAGGCTGCTCAGGGCTCTTAAGAGTGACCCGTCGGCCAGGCTTAGTGTTCTGTAAAAGTCAGATGGCTCTTTACGGCATCGAAGGAGGCAGCCTGTAGACTTCTTCTCTAGACGCATTTCCCAGACTGCAGGCTTGAAGCAGACCTGCAGTTGAGTGAATAATCAAGGGAGTAGCCCTAAAGTCTCCTCCCTTAAACACCTCACAATACGCTTACCGGAGAGGCAGAGCTACGGAGACGGCTCTCCATTTAATGGTCACTGTCATTGGGCGGGGACTGGATCATGGACTGTTTACCTTGGGAGCCTTTTTGGACATCGAGGAGCTTTTGACAGGGCTACGCCAAGTTGCTATGTGAGGCAGCTCGCCGACATGGTGTTAACCGTGCCTTAGTGCGGTGGTCGAACCTCTCTCAGTGCGCTGGTAGACAGAGGCTGCGCGCAAAGTGGCGTGCTTTCTCCAGTACTCTGGTGTATACTGGTTGACTCACTCGTCACAGTGCTGAAAAAGTGGGATTCTCATGTGAAGCGTATGCAGATGACATCCCTCTGCTCATTTCCAGGCACAGCATGACTACTGGCTGTGCCTTCATGCATCGTGGCCTCAACATTGTTGAGGGCTGGTGCACCCATCATGATATGACAGTTACCCAACAATGACCAGCTTGGTGCTCTTGTCGTGTCTCAAAGGCCATCACTCAATAAAACTCACGAAACCATCAAACAAATAAGAACAACTTAATTAATCACGGTAAACCTTCTTCAAATAAGAACAACGTTCAAATTACTTTAAAACATAATTCTTTATTACATGAAAACAAACTGACCTAGCTTAATAATACGTCAAGTACCCCGAATTGAAACTTAACACTGCGATGACTGATAACTAACGGGCACTCGTCAGACCGGCCATTGGTCTTTTATGCCCCCATATTCGGAAGTAAACTTTCTTTGCTCACAGCGCGAATGTAAACAAACGGCGACAACTTTGCCGTGTATTCTACCGGTTGCATCACCTGAGTCGCTTAGTAGTAAGCAATCGCTTTTTCATAACAATTGCCATGCGAGGTTAATTGTTATCGTAATCGTCGATTGCTGCTCAACGCAGCCTGCTGTTGAACTAATCAGCGAAATAACCGACAGTTGCAGAACAATACTATGCGAGGTTACTGTTTAGCAACTGCTAATTATTTCACTAAAATGCGCCCTTGGCTTCCGGCAGAGTCTCACTAATGAGGGAGCTGGGGCGGGTATCTACTTTCCCGAGCCTGATATTGGTATGGAGTACTCACTTGGTAGACACACCGCTGTCTTCCAGGCTGAAGTTTTCACCATATCGATGGCAGCGAAATTAGCCATTGACATGCAAATCAAGGAGAAGGACATTGCTATCCTCTCGAATAGTCAGGAAGCCTTGATGGCTCTGAGTGGTCATCGGATAACATCTAAGTTATTGGGGGATTGCAGGGACTCTGTAGATAAGCTGTGCATCCACAACAAGGTGTCCCTTCTGTGCGTTCCTGGTCCCACGGGGATTATGGGGAATGAAAGGGCCGAGCTTTTAGCTAGGGCTGGCTCTGTTTTTCCGTTCACCGGACCAGAAACCGCCGCAGGCGTTGCCACCTCGAGTATCGGGTCCCTCATTAAAGCGGATGTTCGTAGAAAGTATCAGCAGAGATGGGCGAACCTGAATACTTGCAGGTGTACAAAACTGTTTTCTGATGGGCCCAATTGGAATATCTGCGATTTTCTCATTGGGCTTGAAAGGAAACAATCTAGAACTGTGGTTGGCATCATTACCGACCACAACTCACTTCACGCTCAACTAACAAGGATGGGAGTTGTTGACAGTCCTGCCTGCAGGGAGAGCCCGAGACAACCGAACACTTTTTGTGTGCGTGTCCGGCCTTCGCCCGTTGCAGGCTGGATACTCTAGGTTTTGCCCTTCTATCTCTGGATGAGCTGAGAACCTGCTTCACCAAGATCTGATGCGCTTCATTCGGAGGACAGGAAGGTTTTGGTGAATAGCCTTCTAGCAGGATAGCACAAGGGCCGCTTTGGCCTCCGTGCTTTCGGATAGGGTCACCTGTCCCCTGCCTTTCAAAAAACAAACAAAAAAAATCGCTTAGCTGCTCGAACCTCTAAATTCACCATTTTTCTTAAAACGTTGTATAATCTGCGACTTTCAAAAGTTTTAGGTCTTCGAAGCCTAGAATATAAATAAATCAAACGTGGAGTTGACAGAAATTACAATTAAATTTGTGAATTTCTGCTTAGATTTAATAGATCTATATCTTATCATCATTTGATGGTTTGATACTATCTAATACCTATTTATTTTTTATCTAAGCGAAAAATAAAATTACAGTATTCCGAACCTTCTAAACCAAAACCAATTTAAGTGATAACTTTTCGCACAAAACGCCATTGCCATTATTTATTCAAATTACCTAGTCTCGACCTAATTGAAGAACGAAAATACTCTTTTTGTAACTAAAATTAAAATTTAATATTCAAATTCCAATAATCAGCAGTTTTAAATTATGAACAGAAGTTGTGAAATTAATTACGAAAACTGAAAAGCTCATTAAGACCCGTTAATATAATGATCCATAATTCATTAGTGTCATTAGTCAAGTTTCAGTATAATGCTTCGGAAAAATCTATACTTTTCCCTTGAAATAAAAACTTGGCATAGTGATGAGCTGTAATTACAAGCACGGTCTTTAAAAACAAAAATTGTTTGTTGTTTATAAAACTCTAATTAAAAGTTGATATAAAGAGAGTTAATGCAATTACTGTCCTCTTATATTTTACAATGTGCGTTAATTTTCTTTATTTTTCCGTTTTTCTATACATATGTAGTATATGGATTGGTATTTAGAAACCTCTGAGGACACAACATTATGTGAAATATGTATGCAAAACCCTATTATGTAGCTCCTACCTCATATGGATTACCATAAACACAGAAGGTACTGACTGGTATCACGAAAAGCAATGAATTTCTCCTTTCAGAAACATTTTCATAAACGGAACGCTGTTCTCGTTAATAAGTCTCATGGTGGTGACAAGTTTTATGGGACATTTAGAAGAAAATCGGTTCATCAGCCACTTTCATTCGCCTATAATTCCCAGCATGGTCCTATACTCCTATATGGCATTCTATAAATCATTTATGCTCTTGAATATTATGTGAGAGAGATGTGTGATAATGGTTCAGAAGAAAAGTAAATTTCCTGCATTATAATCTCCATCGGATTTAATGAGCTCGTTTAGAAATCTGCTAGGATAAGGAGCTCAGACAAAGCCCGTTCGGCATCTGCAAATATGCAAAAGAAGCGATACGTTAGCATATGAAGATGTTAACTTACATAGTGCTCTGCATAGGACATGAAGACGACGGAAAACAATCTGAGACAGCTGTGAATCTCCCACCAGAATAATTACGTAAGTCAGCTGTAATTAAATGTAAATCCTTAACTAAAAGTCAATACTACAGGTTTCCAGTAGAAAAGAGAGAAGTAACTTTCATGGGACTTGGATGACCCTACTAATAATTTGTATACATCAGGTTACAGTGAAAAGGAATAGAAAAGAACATCAAACTCATATGAATGGAGACAAGCTGTACCTACTTTATATAATTTGGGGGCCTTATAATCCCATAGACGAATATCTCCATAAAGCAAGCAGTATTGGAGCGCAACTATTTATCATGGCGCTCCCACACAAGTAATTAATAGGCGACGTTTGTAAGTTCATGAAAGCCAGCCTATTGTTAGAATCGACCGAGGAAGAGCAGCTTTGTTGGATGGTAGAGATTCATAGGTTTTATATATGACTTGGAATTTTGTATGAAGGTGAATATTCTTCACGCTTTTCACCAAAACCAACGACGAAGAATCAATAGTTCGTTGTTTTCGGCCAACCGATGAAACACGGTAGGGGCGGAAATTAGATTTGATAGAAATTTGAATATTAAACTGGGACGGTTAGAACAAGGGAAAAGGGGGGGGGGGAGGCGGGAGAAGCTGTAATAAGGAGAATCCAGAGTGAGTTATAAATATTTCATTTCGAAAGCTTCTATGGGAAGGAATGAATTTATACGCAGATGCTATGAATAGGTAAATAAAATTCACTTAAGGCCCACACCCACACATAATTATCCAAAATTCTTTAATCGCTTGAAAATAAAAAATAAACTCACTGTGGCTTGGATTCTTTAAAAATTTAATGAAGTTTGATGACAAGCTGTAAAAGTTCTACGTAACGAGAATTATACGCGCAACAAATTCTTAAGAAGAGACCTACTGCATACTTAGACATTATGGAGACCTATTAAACCACGCCAATATTAATCTTCACTACTTTTCATATCCAACAAGCTAGCTCAACGCTGCGACAAACTAGAGAATCGCTTTAAATCTTTTTACATATCACATTATAGCAACAGTCAGTTATTAAGGGTTTCAAATTTTCAGATGCATTCGTGAAAGGTTGAATTCATTCGTATAGTTTTGAAGCGGCGATTCCTCTATTTATCCTCTCCCACTGGCCTGATTTTCATCGCTAGATGGCTTTTTGATTTTCAATAGAACAACTCAACTGTGATAAAGTCCGTGGCATTAGTTTTGTAACACCTGGGCTTTTCCACTTGTTAATCGTCGAAGCTCGTGTTAAAGAACATAATAAATCATTTATCTAATTATCTTCAATGATTACCGTTCTTGAAAATTTAATTATCGAATTTGAATTTGATTGAATAAGCACTACCACCACACCGATAATATTTTAACAATCGATTACCTCACACGTTTGTGGTAAATGTTGTAACGAGATATAAAACGGACATCCTTAATTGGCTTATCATTTATAGGCCAATAAATTACAATAGTTAATCGACGTCAGTGAAAGTGATAATCCTGTGTTATCTCGAAAATTAGTCCCTCATCGCAGCCCTGTTCATACTTAGTGCATACAGTAAACATAGCTTTCCGGGTGCGAATAATATCCGTGTGTATTTTTGTTATCTTTGTGGTCAGCAATTTGGAGGCTAAGCTGAACCTATAAAATGAATCTAATTTCAAGTATTTACAATGTCATTAGAATTTTCCAAAAGACATTCATTAATCCCCCTCTTTCCTGGCAACTATGAAGGAGCAGAATAATTATCTAAAGCCTAAGATTAAAGCGAAAGTTTTTGTGTATTAATGGGACCGAAATGGGTTAATCGGTAAGCACGTTTTCTATTCTAAGCAATGCAAATGTACATACATTTGATGTATGTAATTTCTAATGTATCTAAGGATGTCGTTAAAATCTTTTTTTGTATAACCCACCTTTCAATAGAGGCGTGAAAAGCCCCCAATTCAAGCTTTCCGTTTTAATTGTTAAGTAAAATAATTATGAAAAAGGGTGTCAACGAATGCAAAAAGCTGTTGTAATTGTCGCAGGAAAAATTTTCTTTTCATAGGACATACAGTGGTTGTTTTATAATATTCAAAGTATAATTTGATTCGAATTACCTCTTCTTTAAGCACATGCTGTTACTTAACTTACGCGTTAGAAAGAAAACACTTTTCCTATTCACAATATTTTCAAGGATCTTAGCACTTATACTGGGTGGCGCAAAAGTACTGATACTATAGAAATTACTTATATTTTTTTTTATATGACATCTACTGTCATGCTGATATTGAAAATTGTGTAGTAAATAAATGTAAAATTACTAAAAATAAACATGGACCGTTATATTCCCCAAGGTAGAATAATCGTGTCAATGTTTTTACGGAATAATTCATCAGTGATAAAAACACAACTTGAATTTCGTTGACGATTTCCCCGCCGTCCGACACCGGTTGGCCGCACAATGCGACGCTTCGCCACACGTCTGGCAGCAAAGGGCATAACATTGGATAGACTTAAGTCTGGCAGACCAAGAACAGGCCGTTCAGCCGAAAATATCGATGCTGTGCGCGAAGATGTGGAAGAGTGCCCAGAAACATCAACGAGGCGACGTGGCATGCAGTTGGCCAGGCGGACTCTGCAGCCTATTTTGGTCAAAGACTTGAAGATGTTTCCGTATAAAACTCAGATGACTCATCAGTTGCTGCCAACTGACCACCGAGCTCGTCTAGAGTACAGCCAGCGCGTCATAAACATCAACCTTGAAGAGGATGATTTTTTCTAAAAATTGGTTATGAGTGACGAAGCGCATTTCCAGCTCTCGGGGCGTGGCAATAAGCAGAATACTCGCTTCTGGGGCACTGAAAATCCGCGCATTATTCAAGAAACACCTTTACACCCACTAAAAGTTACTTTATGGTGTGGCGTCTGTGCTGAAAGAGTGATCGGAACCCTATATTTTCAAAGACGCTACAGGCATGTTACGTGAGTTCTTGATACCCAGTTTGGATGAATTGGGGCTGGAGCACATGTGGTTCCAATAAGGCGGCGCCACGACACACACAGCGCGCGATACTATGGACTTAGTGAGGGACGCTTTTCCAGGCCGTGTTATCTCTCGTTTTGGCGATTTGCCTTGTCCTGCAAGATCACCCGATGTGACCTGTTTAGACTTCTTTCTTTGGAGCTATATTTGAAATCACTGGTGCATGTGAACAAGCCGCAGACTCGCGCAGCCCTAAAAGATAACATCTCTCAAGAAATAAGAAACATATCGCAGGAAGTGTTATGGCAAGTTATTGAAAATTGCATAAATAGGACTGAAATACGCACCAACTCTGGAGGTCACCATTTAAGAGACATCATCTTCAAATCCTAATTCGACGAAATTTCATGGCACAAATATACATATATAAAAAACTAATTCTAGTTTTCTAATTTAAAAAAGAAGTAGTAGCTGAACCAAATAGATCCATCCAGTAGTAGAGGTCTTAGTTTTGAAGATTAAAATTAACTTCTTATTGCATTTCTAAAATCCAGTTTTTATCGAACGTAAATATATTTAATCGCTCTCAAATTGTAACGTATAATTTACTGAGTCCCTTATAAAGATATAAGCTTTTCGGACGAACAAAATAAAACAAATTGTCTAAAATAACTACATACCTACAACATTGTTCGTAATATACATACACTTAACAAAAATCGTCGTACAGTATAATTATGTTCTTAAGGTGAATTGCTTGAATTAAAAGAACAGATTAAGTTCTATTTATAAAGTTAAATTCTACTATAAATTAATACCGGGTGATTCTTCACCCATACGCATAAACTGGGGAAGTAATAGCTTGTGATAATAACTAATAAGACAAATATACATTTAATTATATTTCTATTTTTTTATTTACGGATATAATATAGTGAATTTGAACTAAACCATAATATTAAAACTTATTTTGATTTTTGCATGTCCGTCTGTCCGCCCGTCCTGCCATCTGTGCATCCATCTTTCTGTCTGTCCTTACGATAACTCGAAAACGCGTTCACGTGCTGAATTTTTGAAAAAAATCTCGTTTCTTGTATGGGGGCCCCTTTAATTTCATTTTATTTTATTTTTATAATTTGTTGTTAAAGCGGCAATAGAAATACACACTCTGTGAAAATTACAACTGTCTACTTGTTACGGTTAATGAGATCAGCCCGGTGGCAGACAGATAATAATAAGAACGAAAAACGCCGAAAAAATCACGTTTCTTGTATAGGGGCCCCCTTAATACAATCTGCGAAAATTTCAACTGTCTACCTATTACGGTTCATGAAATGCTACCTGGTGATAGGGTGCCCGTTGTTATCCTTTGGGTACGGAACCCTAAAAATGTATATTTAAGTTCGTAAATGGGACAAATCGGGTAACTCCTTCATAAGTTTGCCATACAAAAATGTCATTTTTCACTATATATTTGTGCACTGCTTGAGAACGCCTTGATGTAGAGAGCTGAAATTTGGTACACAGCGTTTTAATAAAAATAGTAAATAAAATTAAAAAAATGAACTAAACCAGGCAACCTCTTTTCGATGTTGCCATACAAAGCTTTGGGTTTTCACTTTATTTAGCTTATATTGTTCTAGGGTATAATATTATTGGTGTTAGACCAATTACACAGTTGAGCTCGTGACTCGTCGAATTCATGAGTCCCCATAGCCATATATATAGTCTACATCTGGCTGTAGTCGGATTGTCCAAGAAGCAGCATTTATGTCATTTCGTAGCTTTAACTCAGTGTTAACTTCAGTAACGTACGCCACACTACTCATGTGACCAAACAAAAAAAAAACAAAAAAAATCCCCAGCTGTCTTAGGTCGGGCGATCGAGGGGGCCAGGCAATTGAACCACATCGGCCAATCCAATCCGGAAAACATATTATCCAAATGTTCTCGCACTTGTGCCGCAAAATGTGGTCCAGCAAAATTCGTTATCTAACGTTGAAATCAACTTCGTCGAGGAATGCCGGTAAAGTCTCACGCACGAATTGCAAATAAAGAGCACCAGTTAAGCTATTTTCCAGAAGTAAAGGACCAACAAGTACTCGGTTCACAATTCTAGACCCCTTATGTAAGGATCTCGATAGGAGCCATAAAGGAAGAGATCGGGGTGTCTATCAAAAGGTAAGCCTCCGATGGGTCAACTGAGAAACTTGCCGTTTTCCGAGAAAACTGTGGCCTTAATATGACAGGTAGAGGACAAAAAGCACCTTAATGGGTGTAGAACTGATACAAGGAATCAAGTAGGGGTCACCACGGGTCATTGGGCCATAGGAGACCATGCCAGTGGACTGGGAATGGCGCCAAATGATTTCTTCAGCAGCTCTGATGAATAAAAGAGGTATACGACTTGGTAGCTACTTTTTTTAAAGTCTGGAGCTGCAAAGTGGAGAGTTCAAAGTACTCTGAGATTGTTTAAGGAAGCAGGATGCATATAGGGCAGCTTTAAAAATGGTTATCTCATGTAGTCAAGAGGCACAATGGACCAGCTGGGGGTCGAGTGAAGCAAGTTGGATATCTTGCAGCAACCCTCTTACTCAACCTTCCCTATTGTACTGAACCACACTTAAAATTGAATAATCGAATAATATCTTTGGCGAAACATTTTTGCATAAAGACGAGCTGCAACAACAGCACTGCGTCGTGCCTCCCTGTATCCACGTATCATGCCAATAAGTTCCAATACTTGCTGTGTTCTTTGCATATAGTAAGCTAAAAAAAATCAGCCAAGTGCGAGTCGGACTCGCATACGAATGGTTCCGTACCATCGTACAAAATTTAACACTATGTACTTTTTATTTATTTTGTCAAATGAGAGTAGGCGTCATTTGAAAAAAAATATGCTGTCATTTGAAAAAAAAAAATAATAATAATAATGCTGTCATTTAAAAAAATAATCCCTACTTATGATAATAATAATGAACGAGAATAAAACGAGGAAAAAACGCCGAAAAAATTACGTTTCTTGTATGGGGGTCCCCTTTAATTTTTACTTTTATTTTATTTATATTATTTTTTGCTATATCGCCAATAGAAATACACACTCTGTGAAAATTTCAACTGTCTGCCTATTACGGCTGATGATATACAGCCTGGTGGTGGGCGGACAGCGAAGTCTTAGTAATAGGCTTCCCGTTGTTACCCTTTGGGTGCGAAACCCTAAAAATGAGTTTTAAACGGAATTTTCTCAAACGATTTTCAGGCTCATAATTTATCTCGATTTTATAGTTTCTATCCACAGAATACCAAGTACCAATCTTGACTTTTGGTGGGGGTATCAATGCAACGATGCCCACCAGTAGTGACTGGGATGGGAAAGAGTTGGTCGTAGCATCCGATCTTTCTATTTTACGGATGGTTCCAAGACTACTGCAGGCACAGGGGCTGGAGTGTACTCCAGAGATCTACAGTGGTACGAGTCTTATAGACAGCCTGACAAATGCAGTGTTTTTCAGGCAGAACTCGCAGCGATTTATCAGGCGGCAACATTGGTATCTATATGCAGAGCGCCCTCACGGCACATATACATATATACTGATAGCCAGGCAGGCATGAAGGCGCTGGATGCTGTGCTGGTAGAATCAAAATTGGTGCAGTTATACAAGACTAGTCTTGAGGTATTGTCTACAATACACAAGGTGTCCCTATGCTGGGTACCTGGCCATAAGGATATCTCAGGCAACGAGATGGCTGATGAGTTGGTCAGAAAAGGCTCTGAATTGGATAGCTCAGCAGCGATAGCTTTTGTGAGGATCCTAATCGGAGCAATAAAAGATGAAATTAAATGAAAATGGGGGGGGGGGGGGGGGGGGGATCGTGATTTTCGCCCAATTCAAACGGAAAAATTGAAAAAACTTCGTAATCCCTATAACCCCTACATAAAGCAACCGATCCGATTGTTCTCAACAAATTTTTTGTAGAATTAAATTCTGTGTGCCACAGGGTACTACGTTTTCGATTTTCGGAATAAGCGTATGGATACTCACACGTCTTCTTCAATAAAACCCCCCAATTTAAAAATGCCCTAGATTACCCACATTATACTAGACAAAATTTGATCACCCCCCTCTCGGGCCGTTATTTGGCGTTTTTTTAGTCTTTTTATACAAATACAGAAAAACTGCGTGTGCACTACTCTATCGATCCCCATAATCACTTTGTTAGTACTTCGTTCTTTTCCGTTTTCAAACTGCAGTACTAGATGTTTTTCACACAAAATCGGGGCTAACTCGGTAGGGTTAAAACGGATTCGACCGTTCTCCTCACCTAATTACCAGCTACAATATCTTAAATACCAACTTACATTATTTACTAAATAGGCATGATCCTTTTGCAGTCACGTCAAATTTACCCTAAATATCGCTGTCTTTGGTTTTCGACAGAAATAAGACTTTTAATAGCTGAAAGGGAGTTCTTTTATCGAAAATATAAAAGGCTCAAGACTGATACTGCAAAAAAGATATATGCAAAAGTGCGGAATCTAGTAACATCAAAAATTCGCTGCGCTAAGCCCCGCTATTATCTGCAAAGCTTGATCCCAATCTGTATCCTAAATATTTCTTGGCTAATTTACGCAAATTTCAGATAAAAGGAGACATTGCAGATGAGTTAAATGGATACTTCATCAATGGTAGTAATACGTTATCGTCAACCAGCGGATCTTCTGTGGATAATTTTGTACCTCCAATGCTAAATGGTGACGGCTTTAGTTTCAGAAATGTCGACCAAGATGAAGTACAAAGAGCCACATCCAAAATAAGATCTGATGATACTGGTCCCGATAATCTCTCGCCCCGCTTCTTGAAGCTCTTGCTTCCGATCATATTGCCATTCGTAACCCCTATTTTCAGCACCAGCCTTACATCTAAGTTTTTTCCTACCAAGTGGAAAATAGCAACTGTACTTGCTGTTGCAAAAAAGAACTCGCCGGAATTGCCATCAGAATTCCGTCCTATCAGTCTTCTCTGCTTTTTATCAAAGGCTCTGGAAAAGCTTATCACATCACAAATGCTTGGTCATCTTGAAACTAAATGTTTCCTGTCATACTGGCAATCTGGTTTTCGTCGTGGGCATAGCTGCGAGACAGCTTTGTTAAATGTGACTACAGATCTTAATTTTTGTACTTGATAAAGGTGAAATTTTTTTGCTGCCCTTGTTGGACTTCTCGAAGATTTTTGACAGTGTGAATCACTCTTAAATTGCTAACAAAGCTTTTTTCTTTGTCTAACTTTTCTTCGTCAGCTATTGCAAGTATAAACAGTTTTCTGTCTAATAGGTTCCAACAAGTAAAACTAAAGATTGATTGTTCCAAGCTTTTACCACTTATCTGTGGAGTTCCACAAGGTTCAATTCTGGGACCAGTGCTATTTAGCTTATATATAAATGACCTTACTAGCGTTGTTAAAGATTCAAAAGTACATCTGTTTGCTGACGACGTTCAAATATACCTTAATAGACCGATTGGTGTGATCGAGGATGGGGTACAATGCATGAATGACGATCTTTAATGATTTTACTCATGGTCAATCGTAAATAATCTGGAACTCAATGCCAGTAAATCTTACTGCATGTTGGTATATAGAAATGACATTGATGTAAATGATGTACCTCCGATAACTCTAAACGGTTTTCCTTTGCCGTACATGAGAACAGTCAGCAACCTTGTTGTCATGTTGAATGTCATATTACCTTTTGCGACTTTATCAATTTTTTTTCAGCAAAGACTATGGCTGTCTTCGACAGTTTTGGTTAATTGCAGCGGTATTATCCATAGAAAGCAGATTTAAGCTTATAAAAACCTCTGTTATGCCACATTTTAGTTATGGTAGCCTAATGTTTCCATCACTGGACTCTGTCTGCAGTCGTAAACTTGACGTAGCATATAATGATTGTATACGTTTTATCCAGGATTGCGACGTTTAACACATCAGTCCGTATCAGCACAAAATATTTGGATGTTCCATTAAAACTTATCGCACATACAAGAGTTTAACTTGCATGAATAAAATTATATACACTAAAGAACCTCGGTATCTTTATGAATATTTAAATTTCATCCGTTCTGAAAGGCATTGACAGTTTCTAATTCCTCGCTTTCTCTCTGTACTTGGGCAGCGTTCTTACTTTGTGCATGCAATAAATATCTGGAACTCTCTACCTGCGGACATTCAACGGACGACCTTAGCCAGTCGATTCAGAAATAGTTTAGAAATATTTTTAAATATATGCCAATGATTATAGTGTGCGTGTGTGTTGCTGCTTTTATTCTTCACGGTTTCTTAACTTCCTTCCACCTCCGGCTTTCGTTATCTACCTCTGAGTTGTTATATTTTTGCTTATTAGTTAGTAACGTAGTCACTTAGCTTTAATTATATTTTTGATTACATTGAAACTAAATTAAAATTGTTATTCTGTAGTTATTAAAATTAATTGTGCAAACAAAAAGATTGTAAGTTTTGTTGTACCGTCAACCAGTATAAATAAATTAGAATTGAAATTCGTGGAAGAATTTTTTTTATCATGGTACTTTTAAGGTGGGAGGTAGTAACTCCCGGTGGGGGTGGCTCTAATGCGCCATGTTGTATATAAATTAAAGGTTTGGCCGAGTACTATCTCAGAGTACAATTTCGTCGAGACGTTTTTCCCATAGGAAGGTATTTTTTTCAAATCGAACAATTCATCGTAATAGCGAGAGGAAAAAAGGTCTACATTTTAATATAAAAAACGCTCTTACCTTAAAAACGGTGCATTTTCTTCTTTTTCAATTATTTCGAAAACGTTTTAACGGACGCAAAAACTAATTAGATATCCGATTAGGGCACAAAATATAGATGCGAATTTATACTTCAAACATGCTTTAGAGTTTATATTTAAAAATTTCATAGCATTTCTCCTGGAAGACGACCAAATCAAGCATCTCTCGAGTCATTTCACAAAAATTCCAAACTGCCTTCACACACTAAAATCGATGTTTCTCAGTTACTATTACCTGGATTTCTATGAATCTATTTTTAAAGTATAACCAGGATATGGCCCAACACGGGGAGTAGGTATACATTTGGTGGGGGTATTAGCTCCTACAGGTGGGAAATGGATCAATAACGACGAAATTTTAGAATTTTTTTATTGAAAAATTAATTTCAAACCAATTGTGTAGTACCGAAATTAACAATGAGGAGGACTAATTGGGTGGAGATATTCTCAACCCTTATTTGTTCTTAAAATAATACTTTTCACAAAATCCAGTTTCGAACGTAATTAATGATTTTTGTAAAATACTACCTAAAATCTTTGAGTACATTATTTTCAACGCCTCCTTACGCATCTATTTTGCAACATTAAGCCACTTTTTTGTAGTACTACTATCCCCAATATATTATCTTTCATCTAAAAAAAAACCGGAACTAATTATTTTTATTAGTTTTAGAGCTGCTTACACAAAAACATTGGGCGGATTTTCAATACTTTTTGTTAAATTCATTGTAGGGATTTTTTTAGGATTTTTTGAGACTATTGCGAGGTATGTAAGGCCGCGGCTACAGAGTTATAACCAACCATCATATATTAATATAAAAAAAAATAAAAAAAAATACGAAAATTATTTTGCGGGGGCTGCGGTATTTATTTTACATTCTACCATCTGTATAGATTATTCGTACAAAATTTCATCAAAATAGGTGTATAAATTCAGGGTCAAATGGTCATTCATATGTACAAATACGACAAATTTCCTCATTTCTTGACTTCAGGTGTTTGGAGGGGAGTTTGGTACAGGGGCTAAGGGGACAAATACTGTATGTAATGGAAGGCTGCTGCTATTATCTTATTTCCTGTGTACTACATATTTCCGTTACTACATAAAATGCGTAATACAACTTCTTTTGGCAGTAAGAGTCCATTATAAGAAATTATCGAACTAAAAAATGTTTGAAATCAATACATTGATATAGAGATATTCGATCAAATTTCTCATATCTCGATTTCAAGTGTTCTAAGTGAGTGGGGTAAAGGGCTGAGGGGAAAAATTCTATATGAAATGGAAGCCTGCTCCTGTCCTCTTACTTTGTGTGTACTACATATTTCCGTCCGTTTAAATTTCTTAATCAAAGTATTGCTGTTAGTCAGATCTAACCACCACCATTTTTCGCTAATTACATGGTGTCCTTGGTAACAGTTTTTGCAGTTTCCACCTCTCAGCGGCGCCCCCTTGAACTAAAGAGACTTCCGATACAGAAGAAAATTATAGCTATTTATATCTTTTAATTACTAAAATTTATTTGAAGCCATTATCTCTTACCGTTCAGGAGATATTAAATTTCAATTCCAAATCTAATTAGAAAATTCCTTGCTGCATGTAGGTATGTATGTATGTATGAAAAGTGGTAAAACATCAATTTCCTATTTTTTATCCAATCGTAACATATGAACACTGATAAGAAAGGTCTCGGTTAATACATTACGAAAATGTAAAAACATTTCACCCCGCCATATAATTTAGTGTAAAAAAAGGGTGAGACAGGAATTGTTTGTACTACCAATATAATCAGGTGTATCTCGTACAATTATTAACTTATTTAACACATTCCTTGATTTTCTTCTATTGTGATCTTTTCTGATTTTTTGAATCCATTCGCAGCTGAATCGGACGTAAATCGGAATAATTATGTTCCTATTTTTCATCCAATCTTAACGTATGATCACTCATTGGAAAATTCTCGGTGAGTACATTATGAATATGTCAAAATATTTTACCCCCACCATATAATTTAGTGAAAAGATGGGAGGGGGTGAAGTAAAAACCAGAATTGCCTCCACTCTTTTGTTCATTGCTCCTCACCCTTTTTACGGTTTCTCTTCATTCTTTTTGCGTATGGTAGCCAACCCCTCTCTCTACCCACAGGCAAGCATATGTCCCTACCCTCACCCCATCGCGGAGCAAAGCTTGCCAATCTACAGTCCACCTAAAAAAAAACACGCAGACATGATTCCACTCTTTTGCCCATTGCTCCTCACCTTTATTACCGTTTCTCTCTATCCCTCTATCATTTGATAGCCAACCCCTCCATCACCCCATGGGCAATCGTGACAACCATCTCCACCCCTCGCGCAGCGTAGCAAGCATCCGTACTAGTAAGATCTTGTAATTTTCTATGAATAAATTAAAATTCGAATTGAGTGGAAATAGTAATAGTGCAATAATTAGTTTATTTTTCATATTGTCAGTTGCATGGTCCTCCTAAAAATCATACGAGATCCGTACTTTTTCTTACTTTCTAATTGGGAATATGAAAATCTATGTATATACATATTAGGATATGAGGAACTTTTTACTGTGGAGCTGACAATTGATCAAACCAAAAAAAGCAAAATCAAATCTAATTGACATAATGTATGTATGTCAATTTCAACTATCTATGGATATGTGCAGATTCCACACCCGATCCTGGATTCTATCTGTAGTGAATAACGTAGACTAAAACATTTTAAAAAAGCTAGAATTGGTCTAAAACCAATTCTTATGATAGCCAGGGGCGGATTTGATAACTTAACCGCCCTAGGCCTATGGAAAATGCAGCCGATACACTCCCTGTAAAACACGAAAAGTGGAAGCGAAAATACCAAATAACCCAGTACTAATACATGTAGTCTATAGTGGAGCAAAATTAAAATGATGCGCTTGAACTCCATACGTGCACATTTTTGAATTTTTAAACGTTGACGTGTGGGTTCATAGAGAGCGCGCCTCAAAAAAAAGCTGTTGGCGCCCCCCTAAATTTCCCACCTTAGGCCCGGGCCTACTCGACCTATAGGGAAATCCGCCCCTGATGATACCCTCTATGAGTACCCGTATGTAATTTCATGTGGTCACCCATATGTGCGAGTTTGTATTTTGAAGTGGTTTTTCGCATATATTTCTAGATCGGTTCGTCGGACAGTAAAAATGATTTTATAACCAATTTCATTGGATTTCATATTCTGAAGAACTTTTCAGTACAATACAAACGTCTAGGACGTACGTAACAAACCTAAATTTTTATATGGCAACACCAAGAATGGGTTGCCCGATTTTTGAAGCTTTATTTACTTTTACTATGAAAATACAGTGTAGGAAATTTCAGGTCTCTTCGTCGACACGTACTGAGGCAGTGTTCGAATATATAGTAAAAAACGAGATTTTTGTATGGCAAACCTACGAAGGAATTACCCGATTTGTCCCATTTTCGAACTAAAATGTCCCTTTTTATTTTTTAAAAGCCCGTGTGCAAAATTTCAGCTCCCTAAGTGAACGCGTACTCGAGTTATTGTGAGGACGGACAGACGGATGGACAGATGGACGGACAGACAGACGAACATGTAAAAATCAAAATAACTTTTTATATTATGCATGGGTGTTCAACCCATTTTTCTCTACCAGCATTATTTCAAGGTGTTACAAACGGAATGAACAACTTAGTAGGTATACCCTTTAGATTTCAACCAGGCTATAAAAAGGAATTGGTATTGTTACAAAAAACCATTAATGCAAATTGAAACAACAACGAAATCGACTCCTTTCTATGATCATAAAAAGGTGTCACGAGAATAACTCAAAATATTTATAAATCTGGCTGCTACTGAAACCAGTTACTCAAAGTCCTACCCTAAAAATATTTGCAAAAATATCGCCTCATACAGAGGATTTACATTTGGTAGCGAAAGTAAAAATATATTCCAAACACTGTAGAGTTCCATTGCCTTAGACGACATTCCTTTTTCTATCTTTTCCTTCAAAGCTACATACGTAGTTAAGAATAGAGTATTCAACACTCGCTACCTCTGCCGCTCCGCAATTCCAAGAAAGTGAATAAATGAACGTCTACCGCTGGCGAGAATATCTATAGAACTGTAGATTCATTCTAGTTATCCACACTCCATATAACATGTTATTGGAAAAAAATTCAATCGAAATATTCCAAATACGTCGCCGTAGGGAAATGACTTTTCAACCCTTCAGCACTACTCATCCACAGAAAACGATAAGATTCTAAAGAGAATTTTGTTTGCACACCAAAAAGTTGACTTTTTTGGCTTTTATTTGAGGAAATCTTGTGTAACAAAAATGGATTTGCTTTTATGAAAACATACACATTACAGTACTACGTGACATATTCGTATATTGGGCAACAACAGAATTTTTCTTGTAGTGTCCTCCGGGTGGATGGTACAGATATTTTCTCTATTGCAAAAGTAATAATAAAAGGACCTGATGGTCGACTGCTTTGAAATTCGAAACTTTTTTGGGTACGTTTGGTGATCTGTGCGAATCTCAGAATTCCAATAAAATATAATATTTTGTGCAAAGGAGGAGGAGGCATATCACTTACAAGGCATGTAAAATTACAAAGAAAACAGAAATAAGGGTCAATCTTTTTATATATACAAATACAGGACGCAAGAAAAATGTTTTAATTTGAATTGCCTATACTCAATGCATGTAAACTAGATCCATACCCAAGGGTACAAATACAAGACTTGTTATGGAGTTAATAATGAATGAATTTGGTAAGCTGAAAGTGCCTTGAAATGGCAACACTCATCGAAAACTTTATTAATAACTTCACGAACTACGAGGAACATTTTTTGAAGGGTTATGATGGAACGTTTTTGTTTTTTCTTCTTCTAGGATTCGGATCCGCATCATCCTGCCTTGAAAGCAAAAGTAAGAGCTTTCGAAGGTTTTTAAATTACTGTCTGACATTGAGAGAAAAGGGTTCTCACATATACAGGTGTATACACTCGTATATGAAAAATTCGATTTTTTTCCCGGTTCAGTCTGAGCGTGTATATGTTTGTGTATAGGTAAATGCTTAGCTGGGCAAAAAAGGCAACAGCCGTTGAAGGAATGATTTATAATAAAATATGGGCAAGAGGTAAGAGAAAACATTTCTTCAGTAAGAATAATCTATTGAATTCTACCAAGAGCCGTGGAGTTTTTAAATTCAGAACCAAAGATATTTACGCTCGCAAGGTTGAATGACAAATTTGAAATGAATACCCGGCTGCCTTTCGGAAGAATTAATCAACCGTTGATAATATATGCTTACTTAATTCGCTACATACACATGTATGTAGCTCATATTTATGTTAAGAAAATCAAACTAAAATCTTTTGCGTTTTTTGTGGACTATAGAAATCGGCATTTGATTGTGATTTCATGCAAGCGTTTTTAGGGGTTTAAGAACGAATCTTTCATTTTTAGGGTTCCATACCCAAAGGGTAAAAACGGGAACCCTATTTCTAAGCCTCCGATGTTCGTCCGCCTGTATGTCACCGGGTTGTATCTCATGAACCGTAATAGGTAGACAGTTGAAATTTTCACAAAGTATGTAATTTTTATTGCCGCTATAACAACAAATAATAAAAATAAAATTAAAGTAAAAATTAAAAGGGGGCCCCATACAAGAAACGTGATTTTTTCGGCGTTTTTTCCTCGTTTCATTCTCATTCATTATTATTATCATAAGTAGGCATTATTTTTTTAAATGACAGCATTATTATTATTTTTGAAATGACGGCATTATTTTTTCAAATACGGCTACTCTCATTTAAAAAAATAAATAAAAGGTACATAGTGTTAAATTAAATGCTACTGAACATATTTGAAATATCCAAAACTTTAACCCATTTTTTGTCTATTTTACTACGATATATTTTTTTTTTTTATAAACAAATCATTAACTTTTTCATATCCAGTTGTAAACACTCAAAATTTCAAGTTTAAATGAAGTCAAATTCTGTACATAAAATTCAAAATTTCGAGTTCTTTTTTGCATTTCTCGATGCCTATAACCAATGAAAAATCTATTAAATACCTGAAATTAGGCTATTATCTTTTATAAATTAGAAGAAACTGAATAATGTAAATTGGATGTGATTAATAATAATGCAAAAAAAGGGTTACATTTGAGTGCAGATTTTACCAGTTTATTTTAAACTGAGTCTTTGGACTTCTTAAATTGAAATATTTCAAAAAAACGAAAAATTATTGTTGAAACTCAAAAATTTGAAATTTGTCTAGTTCTAACTTCTAAACGGAGGAAATGAGGAAAAAGCTTTATGAAGCTCTAGCTATTTATCACGCTCCTCTCATATCATTTTTGTTACTCTCACAGACATACATCTATGGTGCAAGGAGTCAAGGAGTGCGTGGAGTCAATCTTATCGGACTTTGCCCCGTGCTGTAGTTTTGTTTTTAATCAAATTTTCTAAGTCTATGTAGGTATTATTTATCCTAAATAACTGACAGTGTTGTGCCAAATGATTTTAATCTGAAAATCATAAAATTATAATTATTTCTAAATCCGACGGGTCCGTTATAAAAAAGTCAGAATTGTACCCGCCAAGTGAAGGGCTTTTCTATGCGCTATCAACACATAAACCAGCAGCACGGTAAGGTTTTTTTTCCGCGTCTTCGTCTGTGATCAGTGAAAATGCATTAGCACTTATCACTGATGGTCATTGAACTGCACAGTCTGGTGTACTGAAAGCAACAAATAGGGTTCTGATGCTGATATTAATCATTATCGCGTCCTGGGTTACAGCTTCGTGCCTCTTTTTTCTCAGCATAGCATAGAGGGATCGTAATATATATTCGGAATGATGTGACCTTTATAATTGGTAAAGATTTTCCTCCTGCCAATCCAGAGTGTATTACATCTGGATTAGGTTCAAACTTCATAAGCACATCATTTACTTCTGTTTCCTTAATCGCAGCCCAAATTTGTCTGATGACGACACGGTATTTTACAATATCTCCAACAATATTGATCATTTGCTTTCTGTCTCCCTCTCTTCTGAAATCGTCCTGACCGAGTTCTACCACAAGTCCTGCGGGCCGTTTCGTTTAACTCTTCTGTGAATCTTTAATTTTGCAACAGCTAGTGAATGCACCAACGCGAATTCGTGATGCAACTGGAAGTAGAGCTAATTTACTGAATTTATTTCTAACATCTCATCCTGAAAAGTATTCCATCTCAATCGGTTCCCCTCTCGTTAATTCAGACCATTGTTTAATCACGGCTCAATTTACCACTTCAAACCTGTGCCGCCCTACTTCTCCACCTACAAGTAGGCTCCTTTGCACTATTAGAATTCTGATTGGAAAAGTCTCAATCAGTATCTTAGAGAAATTGATTGGTCGGTCTGTTTTGCTTCGAGGGATGTTGAAGAATGCACATTAGAACTTAGTAACATACTAAGTCTTGGATTGTGTGAATAGATTCCGTATTCTTACAGCAAATCTCAACAACAGCAAAATCGCTATTGTTTGGGCATCATACTATAATGCGTCGCAGATGTCTGCCAAAATATTCGAGCATTTGTTCCAGCTTTTCTCAGCGTCTCGTTAAAAAAAAGTTGGAGGTAGCGTGTCGTGAAGGTTTTTAGTATTAAGATTGGAGCATATATAATAATCCTTGGTTAATTAACGTCAATTAAGTAAAAAATTACTGTACACCGGGCATGTGAATTGTGAATCAAAATAACCCTAAAATACTCTTGCAGGCTGACTGCGTCTTAATTTATGACACCGACATTCAGGTGGTCAAAATATCTCAAATCAATTAAAAGCTAACGTATTCAGTTCTTGATTGCTGCAAGAGCAGCTACTATAGACATATCATTGGAGAAGTTGGTAATATGGCCCCTTAATTGTTTTTATGTGAAACCGAAATAATTTACTATTATTTTATCAGTCAATTAATGTTAAAACATTCGTTATATTATTGGTCATAAGAAACTAAGCTATAAATTTAAATAAAATCACAGCTTTAAAAAAATATTATATTTTTCAAAATGATTTCAAAATATCATTATAAGAAACTGTGTGGGTAATATCGCACCCCGGAAGCCATAATAAATGAAAAAAGTTTGAAGCATTTAGCGGCAAAAATCACAAATATAGTGTTCCCCATCTGATTCAGCACAACTTTGGCATTTCACCCTAATTTCACCCCATTGATCATCAGAGAAATGGCCTTCACAAAATATGCAATTTACATAATTTTTATTCAGAAAGTGTAGCAATAATAAAAATTTCTCCGGAGTTGGAGTCATTTGCTACATGTGGTAACTCGTTCTCATCACTATCAGTAGATGTATTGACTGTGAGCTCATTGCATTGATTTCGATCTTATTCTGCACATTTACTCCCGCGTCCTCGACTCCTCGTCCACTTTTTGATTCTTCAAACATTTTGATTGATTCCTCCGTTTGTCTTTTATATGGTGAAGATGTGATGACAGCTGTAGTTGCAGCCCTCCTTCTCTGATTAGATATTTTTTTTTGATGGGGTTGCACGTTATTTATTGTCAGTGATTGCGATTCAGCTAAGAAATCAGCGTCGATAAAAATATGTCAGTTGATTTATTTACTGTCATCTTGCCAGTTGTGCACCTCAAATAAGCCTTTTCAAACAATTCAGCTATGTCATAAGGCTTGAGTATTCTATTCAAATGCAGCAGGAACGTATGTACTTCTTCACTATAGTGAGTTCTTAGTGCTCCCGTGAATGTGTCGTCTGGAGGCTACAGCCTGTGGGTTATGTGCGCAAATAGTCTTATGATGGTCATGTATATTTCACGAGCGAGCTCCAAAGCTTGAATATTTCGTGTGTGACTGTTCTGTTGGTTTTATCTTATCTAAGAAATACTCAAACTATTATCTAAATAAATTAGATTGTATTCATCCAGAAGAATGAACTTTCCCACTAGCACCAAGGGGAGAGTCCCTTTCATCAAAAGATCGATATAGTTCTTTCTGGGGAATATCATCATAAGTGGTATATAGGTCCCAGCTGCACTCATACCACAAACCAAAGTGATTAGCGATCCTCGTTCTGCTTATGCGAAGGTTCTTATTTGTCCCTTACCCTTTTTTACCAATTACTGATGATATCTTTGCCTGCACAAACGTTTCCCCAGTTTCATCAGTAGTGCTTCTTAGTTTATAGTTTCTAATCTTTAATATCTTCTTTATGTTAAAATTTCGGAAGTCGGATTTTTGATTGGTTCTGGACAGCATGCATGATACGAGTATATGTATACATGAATGGTATCTCTGGTATAGCAATAGAGTACCTACCACCGATTTGATGATAGAGTTGGCAGGGTATACTTTGCATCCTATGAATTAGTGTCTTAAAGCAAAACTGTGGATGTTGATGATGGTAATAGGTCTCTTGCAGCCCTGGGTGACTAGTCTCTACGTGGACTACCCAAACTACCTAGAACCTGTATTGGAGATAGATATAGAGAGAGAAAAACCCGGCCGGCAGCGGATCGTCTGTCGTTGACAGTCTTGGCAGATGAGTCGTCTATGTGTTCAGAATGAGTGAGATTGACTATAGGCGCCTCCTCGAGGCGTTGTCAAAATGTTCAACAGGGGTTTTTAAATGATGCAACACAAAACTAAGCCAGCAGCTAGCCTCAAGGCCTAGCCGCAAAGCGCGCTTTGCTCAATGTTGGAAATTTTTCTCTCTCAGGCCTACTTCTGTCAACTGATGTACTATCAAAATTACAATGACAGCACCGAGCCCGGTGGTATCAATTTGTTTTCATTTCACCGACGCAAGCCTTGAGGCACGCTGCCAGGAAACCTGAGAGAGGCCAGGCCTGAGGCTTGCTTGGATGTGTCTCTGTCTTAACTTACGAGCTAATATTGGTCACTTATCAACCAAAAACGCCTACTATCAAAATATTATTAAAATACTCTTACGCTACATAAAGTAGATTCCTTCCACGGAATTCGCCTGCCTACTAATTCAATACAGGTGCACACATCAAGTGAGTGCATGTCCGTGTTAAAGGTGTGGCCGTGTCGCCAGAAAACAAGCTTGTACCTCACTAATTTTCGGGATTTTAACTGCATCCGACTTATTTTAAATTTTATAAACATAAAGAACAAGAAAATGTCATATTTTGGCAGATCTTTAACGTCCTATTTGGTTATTTCCAACATATCAGATCAGGGCCACTACTCAACTCCTGTAAAATATTCTTGTCAAGACAAATAACGAACTCAGAGCTGGTGATAATCACGCGTCAATAACCAATAACTATCCAGATATGATGAAGAAAATGGATATATGTACACAGTAAAAAATTTGCACAATTGTTGCCACAAAGCCTCGGTATTTTTCGAAAGTGGAAAAACTTTGAGTCGAAATCAAGAAAATGACTCAGATTAGAGTGAGATTGATATTCTATGTGCAGATGCTCCCAAAGGTTGGTATGGAAGGAAAAAAAAAGAAAAACTCAACCTTTGTAAGTTCCCTGAGTAAAAGCTTGAAAGTCAAACAATTCTTAAATTTTTTCAAATCCCATTCCATATTCATGTCCATTCATCATCGTATTATTTCCACTTTATTTCCCTGGTTTATTTTTTAACTACCTCTAAGAAGCGCTCCTGCCCGAGTAGCCCTGTCCAAAGGAACCTCTTTCATTTACTCTGATTACATTTGGAATTTTAATTAAATACGCCGCTTTATTTTACCAACAACTTTAGACACTTCAATTTAAAAGTGCAAACCTTTCATACCATGTTCAAATAATTACACTTGGATGAGAGACAGTTGATTTTGTTTTTTTTTCCATATTTTCTGAAAGCTAATTTTTTTTGCGACAGTCAAATGGTAAAATTCTAATTAAAGAAGACCGACCTTGTCAAAGAACGAAACCCTTTTCGCTTTATAAAAAGAAGGGTTGCTGTTGGAAATCATGTGAAAATCAATATCTTAAGCTGAAGTTGATTTATGAGGTTGTGTGGAGTCGTTGTCTGGACTTTCACTTTGATAAAGTGAAATAAAGTAAAAATAAATTCAGACCGCCCCAGAAAGGCACCAGGCTACTGCGGGATGTCTAGATAACAGTAGGGGCTTCTACCTTGATAAATGGCTTTCTTAAGTGCTGCAATTTGTTGTTCTCAAGAAGCCCATTTAAGTCTCAAGCTTTTGGTCTACAGAAATGTGGCAAAATTGTGTTCGTTTAACACATGCCAGTTTTATTTTATTGCCTTAATTAGAGACAAAAGAAAAGCAGTAAAGATAATTGTTGGACAGGCCGTAGAACGTTAATTAAGTGAATAAGACTTCTATAATATGATTGCAAAAACAATTGGATTCAAAGATATATTGAGCCACAAATTATCATATAAATGTAGGAGTAGAACGCAACCAAACCGAGCCACTGAACAACTGCTCATAAAGTTGATGATGAAAAGATTTTGATTTTGCTTTTGCTGAGATATAAACGCCCGTTTCCATCGTGCTTGTGAAAATTCACCACATTTTTTTCCCCAATACCACATGTATACGGAGGTTGCAACTTAAGTTCTGCTGATGACTAAGTAAACTTCAGGTTTTTTTATTGGGACGATAATAGTGGAAGGACGTTCTTCTAATGGCTTGTCTTTGAATGAATTATTCCCACAATGGAAATCATTGAACCACAGTTCGACTGATTCTGCAATTTTCATTACCTGTCACAATTTCGAACACCGCTTTTGCCCACCCTTGGTGAATCTCAACTCACGCCTTCACTTGATCCTCAGCCAAATTGTGTGATATTCACCGACCACGAATCTTCCAGAAAGTCGGATAGTATAGTAACAGTGGCAGGACGTCATTTTCGTGGCCTGTCTTTGAATGAACTACCCCCACAATGAAGTACATAATTGGAACTACATCGATAGAACCTCCCTAAGTCTATAGCCAAATCTATTTTAGGTATACTCTAATGGATGGTATATTTTCATTTCTAATGGCACTATAGCTGAGACCTGCTTTAGGTTGCTTTCATATTTGCCAGCGGTGAGCGATGAGCTGTGAGAGATAAAACATCGCTTAGCCAGGCCATAGCTACGAAAGTTTTCACATCGAAGAGCGTTGAGCTGTATCGCCAGTCGGTGTTTTCTTTTCACATCTCAGCTCAACTAAGCGGTTAGCGGTGGCTGTGCGCATTGTCCATTCGTTGGGGTGGACTTATTGGCTTTTTGAAGTTTGTCTGTTTTTCTGCAGGTGATTTCTAAGTTTTATTAAAATGTAATCGAAAGTTTTAAGTCCCATTCACACCGCCGCGATAGCGATTGCGATAACGATAGCACGAGTCATAGCGATAAACTAACGACACGATTCCTTTCACACCTACGCGATAGATCACAGCGATAATTACATGCATATGCCTGAACCAAATAAAGACATTTGGGAAAAATCTGAATATGGGACAAATTAAAAGTTTCCCAATTGTATTGGCTACCATTTGTTCGAAGTAGCACTTATTGTTTGCCTGATCAATATCAACGAACACCTCATACCTCGATTAAGGATTCCCTTTAAAATTTTACTTTTTCATAGCATGGTATGCTCGACAAGAACCTCAGACAGATCATTACAATACTTAAATTTATAAAGCCTTATAAGTAGATAATTGAAAACACGTTTGGAATTTCGGCGCCAAATAGAGAATTTTTGTCAATCCTACCGCAAAACAGCTTGAAACAATTATTAAAATTGTTCAAGCCCATACGCTCTTCATATTTTTTTAAAAACTGCGAATGAGAATGAGAATTATTACACTCAACATTTAGAGCCCTCTTAATCAAAAATGAGGGGTTTGATAAATTTTGAAGTTAATGGAAGAAGACCAACGAGAGAAATTTTCCAAATCCAACAACGTTTTTGTACTTGCACTATTAACTATGTACTTTAAGTTAGCACCACAGCTTCGCATGATTTAACTCGGAACTATCTCATAATTTGTCGTTAATTTGTCACGAAAACCGTAAATCTGTCGAGTCCTTTTTTCTAAAGGAAACTGGATGTGGTGCTAAGTTGACGTCAAGCTAGCACCACATCCAATTTCCTTTAGAAAAACGTACACGACAAATTTATAGTTTTCACGACAAATTAACGACATATTATAAGATGTGAAATTTTCCAATCCGATAAGGTTTGGCCGAGTTATAGTAAGTTGCGGTGCTAACTTGATGTAAAACTTAGCAACACATCTAGTTTCGTTTAGAAAAAAGGACACGACAAATATATGTTTTTCACGACAATTAACGACAAATTCCAAGATGTGAAATTTTCCAATCCGATAAGGTATGGCCGAGCTCTAGTGAATTCCGATGCAACTTTGACGTCAACGTGGCACCACATCCAGTTTCATTTAGGAAGAGGGATGGTTTTCACTATAAATTAACGATAAATTAATGACAAATTATGAGATAGTTCCGAGTTAATTCGGGCAAAGCTGCTGTGCTAACATACTTCTAACCTCATTTCGTTTAACACTTCGCACTTGGCTAGGTTTAGAATCTATGGAAGGACACGATAAATCAACTCTGGTTGCGGTGTCCGCAGGGTCGCACAGGCCAAATTACCAATACCGTTAAGTTAACTCAACTCCTTGGCAATATCAACCCCCACTTTGTCCTTTTTCTTACTATTTTTATAATGTTTTAAATTCAGATCATATAAAAATGGGTACTCCTTTCTTGAAATTGGACTAATTCATTTTGATCTCACAGCTCGCAATAGATGACTAAAATTATGCCTGCTGCGGTAGACATTTGAATCGCTGGTCAAACGCTGCAAAAATTCTTTGTATCGCTGTGAGCAATCGCGTTGGTGTGATCGTTTACATTCAAAACTATGTGTAGCGAGCTATCGCTGTCGTTTCGTTATCGCTAATGCTACGTTATCTCAATCGCTATCACGGCCATTAATTGATATTCGTAGAAATTCAAAAAATTGCTCAGGATTTCTGAGAAGGTCTTCATATACTTAATAAGTATAAATTCACGACTCCAACCGATTTTCATTTATTTTACAAATTGCTAGTCTTTTCCGTTTTCTTGCTAAAATCAATCTCTTTAACCGTAAATTATTGAGTAATACCTTTTCATTAGCCTTGACGCCATTATGCACTAAAAGATACGATGCAACTAAAATCTAAATCGGATCAATGTGAAAACTTTGCCGCTTGTCGCGCACCACTCACAGCTCATCCCTCACTGCTCGCCAATCTGCGAGCGGCCTTATAATGTGTTCAATAATTCCTCAGTCCTCCATGCAATCTGTCTAAAATTACTCAAGTCCTCCTTATTCCACAATAAGGATAACGTTTCAGTTGTGGACGAGCCTCCACAAATGTTAATGGTTATATAAATGACTCTGACCAAAATATCTATCAATGTCAAGCAAGATAATCTTTGGTCTGCGGGTGTTGTAAAGCTCCCTGACACGAAAGGATTTTCTCCGTTCTATTTACCGAATTAAAGGTGCGCATATTTTATTCGTCTATTACAAATATTTAAATTATACTCAATAATGAAATCGGACAAAGTCTCAGCTATCGATCATTGATGTCTGCGATTTGATGTGAATGTTGAAATTGCATCTTAATATCGATTATGCTCTACACGACGTGACGATGCTGTATAAACTAAACTAAAGCTAAAGCTATTCTTCGACCAACCCCTTCACCGCCCAACTTCCTTGCCGAAATACATACAAACAAATTCTTTGAATGAAAAAGTACGGGTAGATAGGAAATAAAATCTCAGGATTGATTGCTTCAGCTGCAATCAATGTTTTACAGTTAATCAGTCTCGATTGATTCTTAATCAATTAATCGAATTAAAAATTTTAATTGATTAATGCTCACCTCCCTGCTGGGCGAACAAGAATTTGGTCAATTGATGGAATGAAAATCTATAATTTCTTCAGAAAACATTTTGTAATAATAATGAAACAAAAAACATTGCCATGGTTTCCATCGACCCTACACAGCCTGTTCCTTAATTCGGTCTTCGCTACGTCTTGAATAAAAATATTTTTCATCTTAAGTGCCTAAGAAAGCCATGTGGCAAAAATTATTTGGAGGCAATAAAAGTATCTTGCAAGGGCAATAAATTAACTATTATCAAAAGAGACAGGGAAAAAAATATCTTGAAATTAAATAATAAATTTTACCTGTCTTCCATAAGCCAGAGTTGCCATTATGCTGAATTATCCTGACAGTTTGGTACTCGTTAACCGAGCGATGTTCCCAGCTGATGATGAGGTAATTATTGCGGTAGTTAAAGTACCTACCCTGCTCCGAATGGGAAACAATGCTGCCGAAAATGAAATAATTTTCCGAAAACTTGTAATCCTCAGCGTCAATTAGCAGAATTACTGAGGTACTTTATTCACCACTAAGCCACTGAACACTGGGACACGCAGTTAGAAGAGAAATCCTTCAGGCAATTCTCTACGCGACACATGTGGGAAGTAAGATCGCTCCGTAATGTATTGATGGTGGCAAATTTTATGCTTTGCTTAGTATCCCTTTTGTTGTAGGAATGTTAAAAAAATATTATTTGCTCCACCTCTACTAATTCTTTAATGCTTCATGTGTTGTTGATAATTAAAAAAAAATACGAAAAAGTAAATTCACATCTGGAAAACTAATTTCATTACAAATTCACTTCACTTCATCCGTCGTCGGTCGATTTGGTTGATTCGACAACGAATATGACAGCTGCAAATTACCGAAAGGTTCACTGCTCTCAGATGTCAATTGTTGGGACTCAATTTATGGAGGCGAATGATTTAAATTTCGTCATCTGAAAATTAAAAATATATGAAAATTCCAGTCCAATGATTGCTACAGTTGTTGTTGCTGCTGCTGTAATTGTTGTTGGATTTATTGTTGAACTGGGTTTGAGAATATTCCCTTTAGGAGAACTCATCTATGACCAAAATCTGTGAAGAGTCCCTTTCTCAAGCAAACGGGAAAACAAAACAATTTTCGAACTCATTTCCCTGTGTTGATTTATTCCCAGCTGTTTTTTTAACCATCGTCGTCCTGAGTCTATCCTATTTCCGATTAGATTCTGGGTTTTTAGGTTTTTTATTCCAGAGAATTTATATCATTTAATAATATCATTTTGGGATGTTGTTTTTCATCTTCCAATATGGTTTGCTTTGCTAGAGTACCATCAGAAATCTCATTCGCACGCACACAACCCCCCCCCCCCCCACATACAGATATATTCTATGAAGTATGGAAGGCAACTTTTTGAGTGGAAGATCTCTTGCGCTAGACTGGGCACAGGATATCAAATGAGTTCGTGACTAGATTTTTTTCATCATTTCTAACAAATTACATTTTACAAGTTGCTCTCTCAACTGAAAATGAATTCTTACGTAACTTGGAGAAAATCTGTCATGCAGGAAAGCTAATGGAGTAAATATAAGACGACTATAAGAAATCGTTGAACTAAAAATGGATATTTCGAGAACAATTTTCCCGAAGCTGTAAACTTAGTTAAAAAAATAGACACTAATAATAAAAACAATTATACAAGGCAATGAGCCATATTTAGCACCAGCATCTCTTGAATTGAACCATATGCCAAATAACTAATTGGTCGGTTTAGGTAAGGGTAAGGAGAGGTCCCAATCAGGACCCGACACAGCTCATATGATAATAACTTCATCTAAAAGTGCGTGCAAGATGGAACAAAATATATTTTACGTGGCACATTAATGTGTTTATTTTATGATGCATCGAGATTAATAAAATGTTTTGAACAGTTAAACCTTAAACTAACCTAATCTTAGTAGCACAGCCGAGATATCCGCCTTTATGAGCAAAACTGTGCTGTTAACTTCTGCATTTAAATCTAAAATGATGGCTTGGAGGAACATGAACCTAGATAAATCAAAAGCAATAGTTAGAAGGATCTTCAATAGAGTGCTTTGAAAAAGAGCTTGAAACGATAAACAGAGCAGATCTGACAGGAGGAATTTATGATCTATCAAGGAAAGGCGGAGGAAATTTTCTCTGCTAGATATACATGCACGAGCTAAGTTGAAGTTGGAGGGTACAACTTGAGTCTATGTTAGAATTTGGCTTTGAAAATTATATAGCATAACTTCAGTTTGAAAATTACAAATGTATTTATCATCACCAGGAACATCGCACAAAGTTGTACTGATTTCTGCACCACTAGAATACAATGCGCAGTTGTGTCCACATAATAAATATTATCAGATATAGAAAACTGGAGTCAGTGGGCTCGAATCATGGATTTTAGAATATAAAACTAAATTTGAAGTAGTTATTTTTATTATGACTCAGCCTTATATAGCTTTATATTTATGATGTCTCATACGGCACTCAAACTCACAATTTTTAAAATCAGTCATAGATGGGATAGAAGAATTTTCGAAAACTTTTATTTTTAACGATTCTAAATTTGTGCGCTTTCATCGTTACTGATTCGTGCAAGCTAAAAGCAACTGTGGCTGGTACTTGGCTAGATAAATTAAGAAATATGTACAAGAAATACAAGAGGAAGAAGCATTAGAGGTAAGAGCAGTCGCCCGGAAAGATATCGGTTTCAAAAACTGGACAAGGCTGATACTTATAATTTAATTTAGAATCGTTAAAAATAAATGTTCTCAAAAATTATTCTATTCCATTATTGACCATTATTTGACGTTATGGCCCTTAATTCACATTTCAACGAGCAAGAAGTACTTGTCTTTCGATTTTTGTAACATTAATTTTGGAAGAGTTTTTCCTGATCAACTAACATTTTTTTCAAAACTTTGTGCAATTTGCTTAAATCTTTATATTCAAACTCCATTTCCACCAACGAATCTCGTTTCAATACCAGTATATTTGCATTTACATTTAATATTTTTCTCTCGAATCTGTAATAGTAATAGTCCGATTTGTTAGGCGAATAGAGGTAGAGCTAAAATAAAACTTTTCATCGAATTTACTATACTCGGTCAAAACACCATATTTAGTCAGAGTTCTGCTCTTTTGCCGCAAATCCAGTTTCCTAGTATTAATGGTTCAGGTACTATTCAACAGATTGATTCTTGGAACGTTTGCCTCCGCAGAGTTTATATAGATCAGAGATTTTGTAACGATGTATCTCCCCGGACCAGCCCTGTATTTCTTACAAGACTATACATATGTCAGAGAGTGAATTGGTATTTGTAATTATAAATGGGAGGCAATCAGCTGTTCAACACAAGTCATATCACCATCACCAGAATGAGGTCTATTCCGCTAGAAACCGTATAGTAAGCTTTAAACAATCACATCAGAAACGAAAAACTAAAATGTAACTGGTTTAATTAAGGTTATCTACCATCGCCGTCCTTCATTGGTAAAGGTGGACGAAATTTCTTAAGGACATCACAGGAATATAGTACATCTTTTGAATGTATAGAATAAGCCATAGTGAAAATTAGCTAGAAGATGGATAAAAGCAAAATCAAGCTAAACCCTATTTTGAAGACACTTGGGAGCATAGCGAAACAAACCTTATCTATTTCATCATAATGTCACGCAATGAGATAAAGTAGCCAGCATTATGTTACTCGATTCTCCACAGTCTCAGCTTATAAACCAAAGCGACATCCTTATTGAAGGTGGTACAATTAATATGAAAATGGCTTGCGGATCTCCACGGAAGTAGCGCCTGTTCTTCCAGAAACACTGCAACCTAAAGCTAAAGTATTTCCCATAAATCCCTACCACCCTATGAATGGCAGCTGCTAAAATTATATGTATCATGCATACATCAGGAAAAGAAAATCACGGTCAAACGATGCAGAAAAAGTCAATAGATTCGATTTCAAGTAGGGACCGTAAATAATTATTATTACTGATTTTTCAAATGAAAAAATCACGTACCAAACGGAGGTTCTTTGAAGCTGGAATAAGTCACATAGTAATATATTTTTATGCAGTTTCATTATAAGAAATAATTTAAAAAAAATTGATTTTTAAAATTAAAATCATTCCATAATTATTTTCTTGGATTTTTATTATGGTAATCATAAAATAATAATTATGTTTAATTCTTATTTTTTATAGTTGAAGATAATAATTATTTTTAATTTTTATTTATTTTTTGATCAGAAATAAAAATTATTTTCCGATTAATATTTTTTTTTTTTCAGAAATAATAATTATTTTTGATTTTGATTTTTTTATCAGAAATAAAAGTTTCTTCATAATTACATAATTATCTGATGATTTTTGAGTTAAGTAAATAAATAAAAACTATGTGCTGCTAGTAAATTGAAAAATAAACCTTCAAATATCTGTTATTAATTACCAAAAGTAAAGTTTTAAAATTAGGACCGCGTATGAGGAAATAGAGACTTACAAAGAGACAAAAATTTACGTCGGTTCCAACTTATTGGATTAGTAGCAGCAACAGAAATATATGAAGTCACCATTGTATAGACTTGCATTAATAGTGCACGCTGTTTCGGCCACACAAGTTAGTGTGGAAGGGGCATTTTCTTCACTGAAATTAATTCTTAGCGATCTTACATGTAATCTATCGGATGTTAATATTAGAAAAACACGTTTTGCTAAATTAAACAACGTGTAGTGCAGTAATAAAAACTTTAAGAAAATTTTCGTAATTTTTATTTTTGGTAATTAATAACAAATATTTGAAGGCTTATTTTTCAATTTACTACCACCACATTTACTTAACTCAAAAATCATCAGATAATTATGTAATTATGAAACGACTTTGATTTCTGATCAAAAAAAAAAATCAAAATCAAAAATAATTATTACTTCACAATTTTTTTCATTTTGTTTGTAATAATTACGGTCCCTGCTTTCAAGACACTTACGAGTAGATTTAGAAAGAAGGGATCAATAGTGTTAAAAAAGGTGAGATAGCTGTGTTCCATTCATATATGAAGCAACTCAAAAAGACTTCAAAATCATTGATATAGCTTTAAGCTCTCCTTATATGGTTAATTATATTGCGTCAATGTCGATATTTTGCAATACATTGATTGTCTGAAGTAATAATATTGGTAGATAAAATATTAAAGAAAATTAAAACGATTCAATTTTTATTGAAGGCCTGAAATCGGTCTCAATTGTTAGTTGTTGGCGAGCTGTTCTGTGGAGCATTGTAAGATGGAGCTTCAAATTTTAAAGCTGTTCTCTATTGCCTAAGATCGTAGACAAAAAAAAACATCCAGAGCCATAAGTCGCTTAGTTTGTACTGCAGCATGTACAAAACCCAAATTTTCTTAATAGAATAGTGGTTTAGTGTGCAACCTGCCGGAGTCATTCAAAACAAACGTTTCTCAGTTTTACACACTGGCACAGGCCCGTGCGCAGGATTTTTCAAGGGGTTTTTAGATAGAAGACTACAAACAAAATTCTTGTATTTGTAGATGGTTGAATAGTTAAAATAATATCTTAGCTTAATGAAAAATTTGTACGAAGAATATGTTCAATACATATATGTACAAATTCATCAATAAGTTAATACGACAGGGTATACAGAAAAAATTATTAGGATTTGCATCGACTTCACACAATGTGGACCTTAATTAGGCTTTGAGACGAAGACGCAAAGTGAAGAAAATGAACGCCAATTCGGAGTTGTGGTCACATGTGGGCATAATATTCAAAATATTTTGGACATTTGTGAATGCATCCTTGCTGTCGATATCAAGAGCCTTGATAGAATTGGTAATTGTTGTACTTGCAATTCGGCCACCCTCCGATCTTGACTTATTTGATCCATACTACAGATGAATTTTCGTGTAAAAGTGTAAGTTTCAAAAAATCGTCCACACGCCTCCTCATCTAAAGTTTTCATTTAATCCGAAAAGAGACAATAGAAGTTTGACAAAACGCTGCTATGTTTCAAAGAACGGCCCTCCAAATGTATAATGAATATATCAAGGTATGGTTTGAAGATCTGTGGCGGCTTATATTTTATGCTGTAATTCTTTTGCTTCAATAATTTTTTAGACGCTCGCTCGTCCGATTCTTCTGGTACTACTCCATAATGTAAATTATTTCGTTAAAATTCTTTCGTATCACTGTGTTACATATTCAGAATAGTCGTCAGAGTAGGCTTTCGTATTAATTTTGAAAATATTTTTAATATGTCAGTCTAGATTTTGTATTGGGAGCAAAAGGCGTAAGACATTAAACCATCTTGGCACCATTTAGATCAACACACGTCACGATAATTATCTTCAATTGTGTTAGTCATTGAATTGCACCGTTTTATTTGATGAGATGCAACTAGCAAGCCTTGGCTTAGCAAATAGTTTTATTTTTTTGAAAAATCGACCTAAAACCACGATATAGCCAAAGAGTGTACTGAATGAAGAGCCATAGCCGATACTGGAAGCTTCACAGTTTTGATGGCCGAAAGGAATAGAAAAGCAGCAGTTGACGTGGTTGCATGTTTCCATGTCGAAATAATTTCCAGAGCATCAATGAGCGGGCTGTAAATCGACGTAAGTTTCTTTTGACTCATGCCCTCCACCCTCCTCATTGTACAAACATTTTTATCTTTTTTCTTCTTCTTTCTTCTTCTTCATAAAAATCAAAATTTCGTTTACTATTGGCGCACTAATTGTGAGCACCTTTACTAAGAAATATCGAATTTCGTCATCATTTCCGAATGTATTTCAACTACTTCAAAATTAGATGTTAAAAACGAAATCGACAGATAACTATTTTTCTCCGAAATTGTCGTCAACCAATATTTTATATCAAAAGGTTTGGAAGTACATAGAAGTATTTTCCCAAGGCTTTGATATAAAATACCGTTCGTACAATGGAACATGAAGGTTACCACCACAGGTTAGATTCAAAATTATCCTTTACAAAAACAGTCACTTCATAAACGCTGACATAATTTTAATAATAAAAATCGAGATTGGTTCCATTGATTATTTTCCGACCTTTAATAAATCCGACAATGTTTTCCACTTATACACAAATCAGCATTCAAATCGTTCAATCCCATTTTTCTCTGTGAAATAATCGCGAGCAAATAATCATGAACAGGATATTCCCGTATGGTTAACAAACGTAGCTCTGTTGTGATCCACAATCAGCAATTAAATATTTCGAAACTGCCCATAGGAATGGGAGGCTTTTTATTATTATTAGGACTGTGAACATTCGATCCGTCCCGAGTAACACAATTTCATGCATCATGTCACGTACACATTGAACTTTTCCCGATGTGATAAAATCTAAATGGAGAGATGCATTTGTTCAATGCTTTCGTTGAAATGAAAATAATATGAAAATAAGGGATAAATGATTCGCGGGCAAGAATTTGTTAGTTTTTCAAATTACGTTACATTTGAAAATATTTCTACATATTGTACAGTTTTTGCATTTGAGAGTTTTACGACTTGGATGTGGATGAAATAAGATTAAGTGTGGTTCTAAAATTCGCTTTCATTAGCCCTTATTTTTAAACCAATTTCGTGATGAATTACTGAATATCACTCTACAAGAATTCCTCATGTGCATCCCTATACTCTCACTGTAATTGTTAACGGGTATGGAAATTGGAAGGTATACTATTGCAAAGAGAAAAAAATTATCTAAGTTATTGCTGCAAAAAATTACAACTTATTCAGAGTTCTCCTAAACGAGATCTGGATCAGATCGTAGGCTGAGCTACGCTACTCTAGATCAACTTCTTCAGCTTATAGTTGAAAACACTATTAGCGATAATTACAAATTGGAAAATTTACAAGGTAATTGGATTTTGGAGTTGCCGGTTCTCAGATCCTAAATAGGTGTAGAGTGGTTTATTCATAATTTGACAGCATGCATTTCAGTGGCCATAATGAAATATTGTCAAATTGATTTTGACTGAACTAAAATTTAAAATCTAATATTTTATGGTTGACTAGAATTAGACTAACTAAAGGGTTTTCGAATAAGGGTGGGTCGATGTTGAAATGGAATAAAACGAGCTGCCTATGAGGTATTGACGAAATTTTCTATTTATTTGAAAGCCCCATATATGCCATAATGTATGGAATATGATATTATTCAAATATCCGCCGCGGCTTCTCACGGTGGCATGGATCCAAAACGTCCAATTTTCAATGACTCTACTGCATAGATCCGGCTGAATTTGAGCGATGGCCTGGGTTATGTTAACTTTGAGGGCATCGGTCGATTGTGGCTTATTGGGATAAACCCGCGACTTCAGAAAAACCCAAAAGAAGAAGTCTCTGCGAGAGATAGCCATACCCTCAAATCGTTCATGCAGAAGGTCCATTGTGGCGTTCGCTGTGTGGCACGTAGCGCCGTTCTGCTGGAGCCACATGTCGTCCACGGCCATATCGTTCAATTCAGCCCAAAATTAAATTGGTTATCATCGATCTATGTATCTGTAGCGCTCGCCGTTGATGGTGATGGTCTCACCAAAGTCGTTTTCGAAAAAGTACGGACCAATGACACCGCGGGCCCAAAATCCGCACCAAACAGAGATTTTTGTAGATGCATTGCCACCTGGTGAGCTTAGTGTGAGTTGGCCTCATCTCATATACGACAATTTTGCTTGTGAATATAGCTATTCATCCAAAAATGCGATTCGACGTATACGATGAATTTTCCGCCAAAATTATGGCTCTCTTCCAAAAGCTCCGAGACACAGTTACCGAACAAACGGCTTTGGCTATGGTCATTAACATTAAGCTCCTGGATCAGTTGGATCTTGTACGGGTACAGATCCAAGGCTTGGTGCAAGCTTCGCCAAGTTGAATTCCTCGATAAGCCGAGTTAAAGTGCACGGCGAGGAATTGACTGCCTCGAGTTATCCTGCACACCTTTGCGGACAACCGCGATGTTTTCTGCCGATCTGGCGTTCATATGATGTACGGGTATTGGCTGATTGTTTACTGAACCGATTGGCTCGAATTTGGTCACCAAACGTTGGAGAGTCGACCGCGTCTGCCGTAAAATGGCCGCAATACGCGCAACGTTTGCACTAACTAACATTCATTTTGATAATAAAGTCTTATAATTTAAAATGAACAATGGTCTTGTTGTAGCCTAAGTACTAAAAATTCCGTAGGTCTCTTAACCTCCTTTCAATCCATCCATTCATTCTTCCAAAATGTATTATCATACGTTTTGGTGTGAACGCTGAACTTTATCGAGCACCCCAGATCTTGAAGACAGAAGTAGCATGAAGTGGGCAACGAAAATGCTGTTATTCAAATTCTACCAAAAGTATTACATAAATGCACTCGATCTTTTTGTCGCACACAAAAAAAGCTTTCTCAAGATTATAAATTTCACACAAAGTCATAATTCTTATTCCCACAGAAATATGCTTACCTATTAAAAAGATAAAAAGTCACGTTGCACAAATATGAATTTTAATATAAAGGAAAATCTTGTAACTTAGAGGTTAAGGCAGTCTGTCGCGATCTTTAATTGGATGTAGAACAAATTGGAGCTTAAGTGCATTAATATATAAGATATAAAGCTAATGGCAGTTTCACAATCAGGGATTAAGTGACATCAGTGGCTTAAACGAAGCTTAACTTAAGCTTGTCATTTCGAAGACTTAAGCCTCAGATATTGCTGCGAACCACATATGAAGATTATTGGTAATTATATACATTTTGGCTAAATATTATAATGACGTTGATTTCTATTCTCGGTTCAGACTGTCGAAAAATTCTGCAACAATGATTTGATATCCTCCCGGATAAAAGCCAGAACAATCTGGTAAATAAAAAGATCTTTTTCTTTTCGCTTATTTTTTAGTCCACAATGGTAATTTCGCTTTAAAAGAATGCACAATTACCGCAGTGCTGACTACTTAAAAATTGTCATCTGCGGCTTAACTAGGCCTACTAAGCCTCAGCCTACAGAGTACTGTGAAACGGAGTAGGCTAAAGTTCGGGGCTTAAGACACACCCAAACTGAACTCTGGTTTAAGCCGTGAAACCGGGCATAAGAGTGAAGATATAATGCAGCTACTAAAGTTTAATTATAAAAGTTCAGTGGTTTATTTTGAGTGAATTCCTTAAACAATAATTGAATTTGTGTAAAATGTTACTTTTTTCCCCAAAACGGAAGTAAACAAGTAATCAGTCGCGTGTATTTTCAAGTCAAGTCATATTAAGCCATGTAAAAAGATAGACGCACAGAGGAATAATTTTGACACTTTTTGTTTAAGTTTGCAAAACTTGTGTGTATCAAATATCGACCAGTTGCCATTGGAGAAAATTTTATTAATAATTCCAAAAGTACAGAAAAGAAAGAAAACTAATAAAACAATTTACAACGCATAATATTGTTGCTTTCGGATTATTTACAGAAGAGATTTTATAAATCACAATAAATTCTTAAGTACTAAAACAAGTTCCAAATATTTTAAAACCTAATTTTATTTTGCAGGCCCAGGGGCTGGATTCTGATGACGAAAAAATTATAAACGACACTGAAATTGTAACTTTTCTTCGACAATGTGATTTTTATCTCGTGACTTATTTAAAATAGAATTTTGATCTTGTAACCAGGGTGCCAATTCTGTTCGTTTGTCGTACTCTTTATTATATATTTTTGGTACGTATTTCGACATTTTACCATGAATTTGTTGTACATCGATTTACACCGTGGTTAATTTTAATTTATCCTTTTTATCTGCCATAAAATGAACTAAAATGAATTTGCAGTCAATAAACGTCAGAATATACGCGGCAACAGATACTAACAAACTAGAAGTTGACTACGCTAAATCTGGCTTATCACACTTCCTGTCTTCTCTATATTCTAAGGGTCAGAACCACCCCCTGGAATCAATAGATACCAAAATTGACAAGATACAGCCAGCTTTTGGGCATAAATATGGAATTAACACTGGTGTTCCCAAAAATGTAATGTCGTTCGAAAAGTTCACACTTCAAACTTCTAGAGTTAACATGGCAAAACGTTAATACTCCAGTTGCGTTCTCTTGATGAAAATAATGAGCAGTGTTCTTACATTCATGAAGGAAGGGAGAAGTTTTAATTATCGCTTTAGGTCCATTCTATTAAAAGTTTTGAAATGATTCATAAAATTTCAATTGAAAATATTTCAATACTCAATTCTTTTGCCATTAGGAAGATCTCTATTGCTCTGACGAATCGGTAATTGTTGCTCTGAATATTTTGATAGAGTCTGATGCATTTCTATTTTTGATAAGCAGAAAGTTCTTGGCCTTGATTTACATAAATACATGGAGAAAACTATGTTGTAGATAATATCAATGAGACCTTCCATCAAGAATGTGCTTCAGTGCTATTGATAATATTGTCATTAACTAAAGTTTTAGCTTTATTCAGTATTCCCAATTCGGTGTTCTTTTTGAATGCTTTCCCAATCATTGTAAATGAAAATCATTTTAATTAATTGTTCTTAAATTACACGTAAATAAAATCCACAATGTGCAACAGGCTTATGAAATGTCTTCTATAAGTAGTACTAAATAATAGACCATTTCTACTGATTAAGATTTTCCTATCATTAATCAAAAAAACAAAGTAATTGTGCTCCTTAATTAAAAGGTCACGACTAAAACTGGGGCACGTAATAATAGAATAGTAACGTCTATCCGACATCACTCGCTCTACACAATGAGGAATGGTAGAGCAATAATATTGACACTGAATTACTTACTTTCCGACTCTTTGCCCTTCCAATTCCCGTATATAGGTATACGCTCATCCCCTTCATCATTAGAATGTCATCCACAAATGAGTTTAAGTTTGCTGGTCACTACTGCCAGGGCCAGCATATTTTTAAGACATGACAAGGCTTCATGAAACGGAAGCACTGGCTTGAATTTTCCTGAGATTTGACATAGACTATCTTCCTGCGTCTGACATTTATCAACATCAATGTTGGGAAGACGAAGTGAGGGTAAGGTTCCTTATCCTTCTTCCGGGCTGATTTTTATTTTTTGTTGTTCCAACTTGTTTGTGTTCAAGTCTTATAGACACATACATATGTATATCTACATTTCATCTTATCAAGGGCATGCATATCGTGCATGAGTCAAATTCATTTCAAGGGTCATGAACAATAAGGGCGCTTTGAAACACAAATCGATTCCCGGTAGTCTTTGCGAAGGTGGTTGATGTAAAATAAGGTTACTTTTGACAACCCCACTCCTCTTCAAGATCTGAAAATATGCATATCCATACTCCTCCGAAAAAGGCTCCTCCACGCGGAATTTTGGTTTCTTTATGTGTGCGAATAGTGAGCATTTCAACTCGCCATGAGTCTTAAAAAAAAATTCTTATATTGTAACCCCACCTCATTGTGCCCAGTGACGTAGAAGAACTTGGAGTTTAAGGGGATAGCGTCGGGGAGGGGTTACTCTCTTCTGTCGGGACAACCAAGATTAGGGATGGGTAGGTAATTTTCTTTCAAAGTTTACCATCAGTTGATTACTGTGATCACCTCTTCTTGTCGACGAAGTGAGCTCGCAACACACCCGAGCGTGACAGAAATTCTCAATAGGATTAAGCAAATGCAAAAAAAAAATCATTAAAACAAAAGCTAAAACGGAGGGAAAGGAATTTATGAGGCTTTCTGATATCATTCCCCACCTGGGTGAGTTCGTGATTGAATGTTCGTTCGTTGATAATAATTCCGGGTACTAATACCTGAGGTCTTTTTGCCATTTATCTTCTTTTATTTTCCTTTTCTTTTTCTTCTCTGTTCCATAAAATGTTGATTAAATTTCCGTGAAAGTTTGATGAAATGATGTGCGCCCAGTAATATATCCGTTGAGAGTGGAATATGAATTATGAAGACATTTACTATGGCATTTAAAGGATTTAATCTGATATTGATTTTATGTATAAATGTGGGTAAAAGGTTTAATTGATAAGTTACCTTATGGGTTTTTCTGTGTTTATGGCTGATTAAACATATGGGATTATATTGGCTTGGAGTTAAGCTGTAGGAGGTGTTAGCTAGATAATAACCAGGTAATGGAGGAAATGGTAAAAAAGATGAAGATATGACAGAAAGTTAAGGAATGTATGTATGTAGGTATTTGCCTGGCTTCTGATTATGAGACATATAATAAGATCAGCCAATGCATAGCAAGATTGAAAAGAAAGTATGTTCTGTTGTATGAGGGAGGCTATTTTAAGAAGTTTCTTGAATTTCTATCAGATGACACCACAATTCATAAAATTACCTTACCGCTAGAAGTAATTATCCTTTAAATAAGTTCCGTCAAAATTTAAGGCAAATGTTACTGCCATCGCGACGTCGAAAATGCCTAAGAATACTGGTATGTACAAAATATTTAACTATAATAATCACTTTAGAATAAGCAACGAAATAAAAACAGATGTAGGGCTTAAAATATACGAGCTCGCCCAATTTGCCGAAAGCGGTACCAATCTCCGGATCAAGGAGTCGAAAAATCTAGCATGGTTTACGGATGCGAGACTAGTGATCCTCCTTGTTCTCATGCTGCACTGTGAATAGCACTGTTATTGCTATGGATTAAGCTTGAAATGCCATAGGAAAATTATTATTTTAATTGGAGCTGTTGACATATATGTAATTGGCATTATATCTAACGAAGCTTAATGAACGAAAAGCGGAAGCGGTTCATTTCTTGAATGTGCTATTGCGATGTTGCACGATATGTTTACCAAACAGTTGCTGGAGGCTACAGGAATGCATTGCAGAAATACTGTATAATATATTTTTAAGTGCCACCCTGTAAGGCGAAGACGGCTGGTAGGTACTAAATTTTTTTTTTGTACTCAAGTAAGCGTTGTATTTCGTCATTTACTTATAGTGAATTCTTTTCTGAACTTGGAATCACACTCGCACCAGGACAGTGCTGACACCATTTCTGTTCGGAGCTGTCAAATGTGAAATCGGCAATTCCGGTGTGTGTTCTGTGGTGACGGTGGGGTTATTCAATGGTTAGAAAGAACCAAATAATATTACGACGCGGACGCACTATGGAGAACAGTACAGTTACGGAAAATTGGCACTAGTGATAAAAACGTTTCCACATTATCTTCCTCTGAAGTATCCGTCGAGTCTTCATTTAAAATATTGAATGCCAATAATAAATCTTTTTTATTAGGCATATTGTTATAATAATAATATAAATATAATAATAATGTTTTTCCACACACAAATTATAAAAAATTCAAAACAAACGCTCTAATGTTTTTTCCACACACAAATATAATAAAAATCAAAACAAATGTTGTAAGACTGTTCTTTCCAAACACAAATTACAATAAACTAAAACAAAAACGATGTAATTAATTTTTCCACAACAAATAACACAAAAATCCCGCTCAATCAAAACAATAAAACAAACTTCAAACCCCAGTCAACACCCGACACCGGAAAAAATTTGGGAGTAGAAATTTGCAACCAGGGGCAGCACCAAAAATAACAGAGGTAGAAAAGATTGCGCGTTTGGGTTTGCTACTGGTGTGGTGGAAAAAAAAGAGTACGAAAATGACAGATTCGGTGGCAGTGCTTACACCGAGTAGCAGAAAAGAATTCACTATTAGAAGAGAACATTTTCAAAATAGCGCGCAATAATATAAAGTACTTGTTTGTATAAGAAGAGTTAGAGTTTTTTTTTTATATTTTGAAAGTGACGTCCCACGAAACTTTAGCTGCGTTATGTGGGACTACAAAGTTATATATGTAGGTGTATATATGAACTTATTTCTTGACGGGATAGAGTGGAGGTTTGTAGGCTCGAAAAAGACAGTGCAGAGCTGTAAATAACATAATTAGTAAAAAGCACACAATTTTGAAGAGGGCAATCAACTTGAAAGTGATACAGAGAACCAAATAAGGTTGAGATCGATTAATTCCAAAATGTACAATTCAACACTAAATTAACAAAAAAAAAATTCAAATAAATCAATACATATTAAAAGTATTAATATTCAACAAGTATAGTAGCAGCGCATTGTAAAAGCTCAGTTCAAGGTACCTAGATACTTGAAGTCTAAGGTCAAAAGGCCGCAAACCTTTGTCTATATTGTCTGTATTGAAACCACTTGATTGCGGTCGTGCATGATACATACAACACCATTGAAAATAGTTTTGATATCGATTTCAAAATACTGGAACATAACCACAAAAAGAAAATTCACAAAAATAGTTCTCTATCCCAACATTACGTAGGTTATTTTTCCGTAGTAAAACGGATTAAACGATTTTTCACATCATTGGAAATATAAAAAATTTATAGCTATGGCACTTGTATGCACTTTACATTAGTCACTTTCGTCTATGTAAGAGAGAGGGGGCCGGGTTTAAAATGTGACAGAAGAACTAAAAAAAGAAAAAGAAAAGAAATCTAACAATTAACCCAGATACAGAGATATTTTGGCATGCCCTTTAAATTTCCTAAACTTGGCACAACGCCAATAGACTTTGAATGATTTTTCAGAATTTCTTCTGTTGTAGAAAGCTTTCAGAATTTCGTCCACGAAAGAATTTTTTTGTAATATTTACTTTTGCCTAAATAATTTCTCTATGGATAAATTACATTGATAAGATGAAATTGAAATTTTGTCTGAAAAGTTTTAATATTGAAATTTAAAATTTAAAATAAATAACATTTGGGACACATTGGGACAAGATGAGTTCTGTTTTATTACAATTTTTATATACTTCTATCTCTGGTCATATAAATATATCCTTCTGCTAGAGGAATGATGATTTTAACTATTTTAATAATGATGAAATGATATAAATCATAATAGGGAAAAAATATACCCCGTAGTAATACATATTCAAGTAAGTATATAGCGTGTTCTACAAAATGTGTTTTATCTTTTTTTACTAATATTGGAGTAACATGGAATTGTATAGTATGGTACGTTCGGATTCTCTGATACTCAGGCGGTTGAGATTATCTTCAAAATATACTCCGTAGGTATAGGTACCTTAAGAAAAAAAAACATCAACTGTGAGATTGATTCACCCTGGAACGGAATCCGTCTTTAAAGAGCAGTCTGTCATGCCAGAAAGTAACAAGGATAGTGATCACTTCCTCGAGCTGTGTTAACCACTAAATTCAAGACAAAAATCCCTCGTAGGATACGTCACACTCCATGCACGCTCTAGTTTTTGCACACAGATAACTCAAAATCGGAAGAACATATCAGTGCGAGCCGTTTCTGTAGCAATGTTGGTGTTGGATGTTGCGTAATGGACATATGTAAGGTACGTCTTGTAAAAGATAAGCCGATCTTTGAGAAATATACATATATATATAAGTCAAAGTTATCCTGGAAGTGGAAAGATATCTCCTCAATTCTAGAACAGAAAAAATGAAAAAGTAAAATAAAGCCGGATTCTATGAGAAATTCGAAAAACGGCCGCCAGTAATAATATTATAAAATGACAATTGAAAGAAAGCTTATGTAATTTTGGGCAGTTTACCACGTCCAATGAGTCCAATCATTAAACGTCTTAGAGAGGGGATAAAATAGTATATTGCAAGACCAATAATTTTTCGAATGGTAGCTTCGTCGAAGTGGGCGAAGTGTGGAGCATTGCAAGATACGAATGATCACACGATCAGATATTCCGGAATACCTGGTTTTAGTTTCCTGCCTTCCCAGTAATTTGTAGTTCGATTCCAACGAGGTGGTATCACAACCAACCATTGTGAAGCTTAGTGTGGCTGACTGGAAGGTGTTTTAAAAGTTGCCAATTAAACCTAACTTATCATACATAGGGGGAGAGGGGGGACATTGATACAAGGGGTACATAGCTACAGATATCATAAAGCCCGAACTAAGCAACCTATGAAGTTCGTTCGTGCACATGTGCGTAGTTCTCTGATGGGCCAGCCATGCTTATAAAATGCCTGCACTTTCATTGGCGACTTGGCTCGCGATAAGTGAACAAGTGTTCTGCGTTTGCGCGAGTAAATTTTTTTGTCTACTTATTGATGTGATTTCTTTTGTCAAATAAGACAATTTAACTCTAAATTATATTACAAGGTAAGCAAATTCACTTCTTAATTAAACATTAGAGTATTTTAAACTAGTTTTTTACCGTTTTTTAACATTTAGTTTTTTTATTCAAAATGGCGCTTTGGGGAACATTGATACAAATGCATGGGGGTACATTAATATGTATCAATGCACCCCATTTAATATTTTGTTTATTTGTTTTTAGGAAAATGGTTAGATCTTACAAAAGGAAGACAGAAAGGGTCAACATAGATGAGAATGCTATTTCTTCTGCGATTTTGGATGTACTGGACGGAAGATTCTCGATAAAAAAGGCAGCTGACAAATACAATTTGAAACCTGCCACTTTGCAACACAGGATAGAAAAGCGGAAGAAAACATCAGCTAAAGACATAGAAACAGTAAGTTTTTTTTCTAAATATACCTCCCAACAAGTATTTACTACGGACCAAGAGGATCAGCTGAATGAATACATAATAAAATGTAGTAAAATGCATCATGGCCTTACTTTGACACAGGTGCGAGAGCTCGCCTATCAATTTGCAAAAAAGTTAGGATGTCAGCATCCAAGTTCCTGGGATGATAAGAAAAGTGCTGGTGTAGATTGGATCTCTGGATTTCGGAAAATAAATACAAATATTAGTTTGAGGAAACCAGAAAACACTAGTGTGGCTAGATCGTTTTCTTTTAACAAGAACGCTGTGACCATATTTTTCAATAATCTGGAAGAAGTTTTGTCAAGACACAATTTTACGGCTGATCGAATTATAAGCTTTGATGAAACCGGAATAACCACTGTACTTAATACTCCAAAGGTTTTAGCAGAGAAAACCCAAAGGCAAGTCGGTCAAATCGTCTCTGCGGAGAGGGGTTAGCTTGTAACTTCTGGTGGAATTATAACCGGAATTGGAAATACAATTCCGCCAGTATTTGTATTTCCAAGGGTGCATTATAAAACTTATTTTCTGAATGGTGCACCGGAGGGAAGTTTGGGCTTATCATCAAAATCAGGATGGATAAATGGTGAACTTTTCTTGCAGGTTTTAGAGCATTTTCAAAGACATACTAACAGTACAAAAGAAAGACCTATACTACTAATTTGTGACAACCACGAGTCCCACATTTCTATTCATGCAGTCAATTATTCACGGGACAATGGGATAGTTTACTTATCATTTCCTCCCCATACATCTCACAAACTACAGCCACTTGATGTTGGTGTCTTTGGTCCGTTTAAGGCTAAACTAAAGGTGGCTTTTAATGACAGGCACGTAACTCATCCTGGAAAGGCATTATCGATTTATGACGTACCAGGACTAGCTAAAAGAGCTATTTTGAATCTTTTACCAACAAAAATATTTCGAGTGCCTTTGCTAAACCCGGTATAGTTCCATTCAATAAATTGGCCTTCTCAGATGAGGATTTTGCACCTTGCGAAATTTACAATAACCAGGAAAGACAAAATGATACTGAAGACTACCAAAATTGCAAGAAAGCGCCTATTGAGGCGGAAGAAAACGACCAGCTTCATAAAACACCACCACAAACACATCTAAGGGAAGCTATGGATATTTCAATGAAGACAATGAATACGCTTGTTTCCTTAGTACCAAAAGATTTTGAGCCAACACTTTCAACATCGAAGGCACTGGAAGCAATTCCTTCGACTTCAAATATCTGCATAACTCCCGAATCTGTAAGACCCTAGCCGAAAATAAATAACCCAAACACAAGTAAGAAAGGTAAAAGGAAGGGTAAATCTAGGATCTACACTGATTCTCGTGAAAAGCAGAGGCTAGAAGAATTACAAGATATTAAAGAACAAAAAAGGCTAACACAGGAACTTAGGAAACGCGCTAGAGACCTTCAAACTGCACGTAATTTGTTAGAACTGGGCAAAAATACGCCCAAAAAACAAAAGAAAAGGAAAATGTCAAAGATTGCTACTCTAGAACTCGACTCTTCAAGCTGTTCTACTGAAATTGGCGTCAACAATTCAAGTTCTTCTCTAGATGACGCTGAAGCGATAGAAAGTACTCCACTAAAGCCAGAAGATCTAAAATCAGGTGACTTTGTCATAATAAAACTAGAAAATAAAAAGACTGTTAAGCACTTTGTGGGCAAAATTCTCTCTGGATTTGATGAAGGAGACTTTCAAGTTTCTTATTTCAGACGTAAACCGGGTGGAACTTTTGTCTATGCAGATATAAAAGATGAGGCTTCTATCCACATATCCGATATTTTGTTGCGGCTGCCAATGCCAGTCGTCAAGAAGGGCACTGGGAGAATGTCATCCTTTTTCAAATTCAAAATTAATATGCTTGCTTTTAATCTGTAATGATTAGGTACCTACTTCTGATTTTAAGAGAAAGAAACTTTTTTTATAGTGTAAGAAACACTTTTTTTTGTTATAAGAACTTTAGTGTTTGTCTTAAATATTGAAAGAGTGCTTATTTTATAGTTCGATAGATTTCATGTTATGATGAGGCTATAATACATAGCATTTTAGTTATGGATAATAACTATATTTGTATTAGAGTCCTAATATTTTCTAATTGTTAGCCACAAATTAAGACCGTAATGTTCCTATCTATACCAAATTATTTTCGATTTATTAAATAAATGTTCAAACTAAACTAACAGTATTTTATTTTACATACACAAATGGCGACAAACCCAAATTGATAGAGAAGACACCTTGAATCAAAGTGCCCCGAGGATGTATCAATGTACCCCGTCTATTGGGCACATTGAGACTAATTCAACTTTTCAGAAAAATTATTGTAACTCTTTGTTTTACAAAATTAAACTGCAAATACGTATTTCAAAAGTTACTCAGATAGTTACTGAAGATATCTACATAATACCATTTAGTGTAATCATTAATTTATGTGCTTTTTTTGGTTTCCTAAAAAAATTGTATCAATTTGCCCCCACTCCCCCTAATAATATAAACCACATCTTTAATATGTATGTATCTTTTATGACTATAAATTTGCCAACTCAATAGGAAAAAGCCATCATAACACCCCCAGATAAGGCAATTGTTTCAAAAGAATTTAGAGAGTTAAATTTGGTGTGCTTTTAGTCTAAGGCTTTATAAAGAACTATATTCTGGTAAATAGAAAAAGAAAACCAATTTGGGTTGTACAACTTGTCTGAGCTCGTAATACTGCAATCCTGAAATCATGGAATCGAAAATGATTGTATACCTTTCATACATTCAGAATACTTTCGCATAATTTATATAATTTTCCATAATACGAACGAACTATTAATTCAAATTTAAATGTTATTTCCCGGTGAATTATGATTGTGCACAGTTAGAGAAACATTTCACTCTACTTCAAAGTTTATTAAAATTAATAGGTCTCCCAAATGGGCCAAGCAAATGAAAGCCTTCCCATCCTAAATTAGCACATCAACTATAATAGACATTCCATGGTAAGTGTGGTAAATCAAAGCAAAACGAAAGGTGTGTGTCTCTCAGATATATTCACTGTGACTCTTGACCTTGTGTAAACATAAATAATCCAATGGGCTGGGTGCCAAAGACAAATATAAAAAAAATAATAACACAAAGAATAAATTCTTAGCGTTAATTGAAATCCTGACGGTCGGGAGGAGGAAGGAAAGTGTAAATAAACTTAATTGGGTGTGGCTTCACTTGGTCTCGATAAATTCCTATAAAAGCTTGTCGAGTCATAGAAAGTGATTTCCACGACTTTTATTACGTAAACTGCCAATAGAATTCCGTAATTTTGATGAAATGCTTCCTTTACGTAAAAAAAGAAAAATAAATAAATTGTTTCCATAAATGGTGGAGGTGCGGTTGCTTATTTGAAAGTCCCTTTCTCCACGAAGACGCACAGTGGAGCCTTCAACGGATGAAAATCTATTTGGGGTGGAAATTATCGTAGCTTGTCGTAGCTTTTTATCATCCTCTCAATTGGTTGAAGTAAAATCACCACGGGAAAAAAAAATTCAATCGTGTGGAAGTGTGTAAGATAGGAGCAAAGCGGAGCTACATAATATATTGGGGTGCCGCGCCCCGGCCTTGTAGTATGGAGTTTGGCCCATTCTATCTCAAAACATTTTTGAACGGTTCTCAAGTGTTCATAATGTGAGTTTTTCCTACGGTTAAATTCCTTCGACTTACCCTTACATTTTTAGCATTTTTATGAAAAAAATAAATAAATTTCATTCAGGAGAAGCTTAAATTGTTTTTCAATTACATTTCAAACTTTTTTGGACTATTCAGGATATATTTGTTTTTCTGAGAATAAAGAGGAAGAAGTCCTGTTTTTTGCTAGCCCCGAAGTTAAAAAGAAAAATCTCTGGAAATTTTGACAGTGAATCCTAGAGAGCTTGTGAATTTTGTGAATATTTTTTTTTTATGTAAAAAAAAAATAAATAAAAAAATTGGCAGGCCCTGTATCTTTTTTAAAAATAGAAACGTTCAAAATACCCAGCGGCTCAACCACATTATCAGTAATAATCTTTAGTGAGCGATACGGTAGAAAATCCCAAATAAAATTAGAGTAATGCACGAAAGCTTTCAAATTAGAGATTTTATATCGAATACCATTTCACAAGAATAATTGACTTCATTAGAAAGATTCTTTTATGTGTTATATGTAAGTATAAGCTTATGCTCTTTTGTCTATAATTGTTCCAAGTCCCAAGCTAGTAATTTCAATATCGAGAAGGAAGGGACAATCTAAGTAGGTCAATTACTTCTTAAGGTACACGTCATCTAATTATTTTAAAGAGCATTTTAGAAACATGGTATACTTGGTAATTACTAAAGTACTAAGTGAATTAAAGAGATATCTGTCGTGCACAGGAATTATATGTAAACTTTAGTTCCCTTCTACTAATGCTATCGATCTTGCACTATATTGCACTACCATAACGAGAAACCAAGTGCAACCAACTATGAGCACAGATCTTGTAGAACGGTAGTTGGTTAGTTCACGTGTACAGTTCCAGATACGGATAATATCCCTTATCTGCTTATCTGGAGATACAATTGAGATTGTTGAGGAAGTAGTTACCTGGAGCCCGATACCTAGCCCTGGATACTTCCGAGCATTTACAAAGGAAGTGGTTGATGGTTTCCTTTGTACTTTTACTGATTTAGTCCAGACTAGTCGCCGTGATTTTGATATGATAAATTTAAGGGGTCCTGCTTAGCAGCTTTGCGGCTTTGTTTTGATCATAGCAAGGCCACACCACTCTTGAAAAGTGATGGTTTTATATTTAGAATTAGCCTAAGCTAGGAAATATGATGAGGTATCATTCTTAATTAAGCATTCAGGGAAGCAATTGCATGGTTCTATGAAAGAGCCAATAGATAATTGTCCCGTGCCTGGCCAATTCGTCTTCCAGTTCATTTTCTTCTAAATAAACTCCTACGAGTATGTCAAGGTATGCAGTAAAGATCTTTGTACTTGACCATTCAAATAGGCGAGATCTTTACGGCATTGTTTTACCAGTTTGAGAGATATGGCAAATGAATACAGTGATTTGATGTTAGCTTGACTATCTAAAATGATTGCAAAGTTTAGCTTCGGAGTTAACGTATGCTTCTAAAATAGACAAGCCAGTAGAACTGCTAGCCTCTCTCCATTTAAGATACTAAAGCGATTTGTTAGTCGATAAGGTTTTGATATGCCATCATCGAAGAACAGTATCTAGCTTAAGCATCGTATAGTCTGTGAAAGCTATAGTCAGTTCTCTTGGCCATTAATCAAGTGCATTATTATGAACATAAGGCTCGCTAGTCTGGCAGCCTTACTCTTTAAATCTGACCGCACTGTATATAATGCTTATTGGTGGACGTGCAATTACGTAAGTTAACCGGTTTTTCTTAGGCCTTCGAGGCCATCCTGCAGGACCATCCACCACAAGAAGCCAGGCAGACTTCCGAATAAGTTATCAACGATGTTAAAAGAGTATCATAAAATGTAATATTTTGTTTATGAAATGACGTAAGTATTTTGGTAGCCAGCTCTCCGTCTATATATATATATATAATAACATAAAGATGAAAAAAAATATATTAAATATATATTGAGACCTTTATTTTCAAAGAATAATTGCGTTATTAATGGTATTTTATACAGCATAAATTACATGAAAATAGAAGATACAAAAATAATTAATTTTCTATATGACAATTTATGTTTTTTTGGCCAGGACAGTCCCTTTGTAAGGTACATCAATAGTCTCTGGTACCTTTCTTACACTATCCTCATGTCCTGGTGGAACCGCTCTTCTTGTTTTTCACTGTAATCGCCAATGTTAAAAAATGTAGTTTGACACTCCTATTAGCTTCTAACTTTTAAAAAAAATTTACGCATTTTGGCGACTGTTTCGACTATTTCCCAAAAAAAAAAAATTTTATAACTCATACAAAACTTGTCCAGGGATCAGATTCATATGGCTTGTAAAATTACAATCCTTTATAAGGGTACGGAATTGTGCACCAAAAAAGGTGCCTGCTTTTAATTTTTCTATACTAAAGAAAGGGAATGTATGGCAAATACATTTAAAACAATCGCCATTTTTATTTAAGGATTTGACGAACTATTTCATTAGTCCAAGCTTAATATAAAGTAGTGGAAAACGGGTTTTTCGCGGTATATTAATGGTTCATGAATGATGTTAGCTTTTCCCACAGTCATACATTCTCTCAGCGAGCATTCCTTCTACTTCAGAGTTCCTCTTTTCCACGACTGTCCCAAAGACAGAGATAAAACGGGTATTTGGTGTATCCACTTTGGTGACCTAATAAAAAATTCACCATCTTTAAATCGACGCCACAGATGTTGAACAAACGAAATTTTTTCTAAAACAAATTTAATATTTGCGTATTCTTCCTTAAGTTTTGTTGAGTGGCCTGTCAGTATCGAACAAAATTTATTACCATTTTGCAGTAACACACATTTCAAACTCCTTTTTGAGCTCTCCATGAAGAATCGCCCCTCCTTTGGCCGATATTCCGGTAGACCCATAAATATTAAAAGCTCTGGAGCATTGTTACAATACACCAGATAATTTTCTTCACTGAAGTAACGAAGAATTTTTTCCTCTCTATCTCGGTAAGATGTAAATTTTACGCCTGGCTTAAGTCTGGAGACAAGAAGTTCAACTAATTTCTTTGATAAAATTAAATCGTGGAACAAATCATTGAGCTCACGTTGAGAGAAACCCTAAGTCTTCACTGTGTGCTATTGGTGCTTTAGCCGATTGTATATTAGGATAAACTCACGTGCGATTTTTGTACCGGTTCATACCTTTTACAAAAAAAGCAATCATCAAGATGATTCCTTGACTCCACACAAGCTTTACATACTTTATGCGGCACCCAATATTTAACCTGCTGCTTAAGCTGTTTTCCAAAATATGCTTGGTAAGCTTGTTTTACGAAATCGTCAATGTAAAAGCTGTCGGGCACGTTTAATCAGAGACATTAACGGGCTCTTGAGTGGTTTATTTGGGATTACCCCCTGTCGTAATCCCTTTTAGTATCATATAAACTGATTCTACCTTAGTGGAGGTAGATGTTTCTAGCATCCGGTTGAGCCAAGAGCAAAGGTGACAGGTATTTGAAATTTACCGGTATTAAAAGATCCGTTAAGTTGTTTATGAGTAGGTTTGAATGGATACGGATTTTCTCGACTTGTTTTTCGGTTTGACCGAACAGATACTCTTTGATAGGAGTTATATCGGCTGCCTCATACAATACTTCATTGCGATAGTATTTTCCCTTGGCTCTTCTATGGAGTCCTGCGCCAGCTCTAAGAATTTTTCTTTCGAGCTTGCTAGGACGATCCATATAAGTGGGCGAAATTGTGTGCTATATGAGAAAGCAAGAAGTTATGACAGGCCTTATTAATTGTACATTAGTAGTTTTGTCTGGGTTGTGAGTCCGTCCCTGACATTGAATATAGGACTTATAAGGCTGTACGCGAAGTTGGCTGTGCTAATGGTTGCATAGCGTGGTTGTTGAATCGTAGGAGTTCACGTAAATTTACACCTAGATATTTCTCTGTTTGTGTGGGCTTTATTATTCCCCTTTGCAGACGGCCGTAATTCTTTTGGATTAAGCGATTGGCGGCTTCGCCCGGCTCTAGGTTTCCAAATACAGATAAGTTCGGACTTTTGGACGTTAATTTTGATGCCCCATTTTTTGTGATAGGAGTCGAGCTTTTTGAGGTGTAGGTTGACTTTATTGACCGCTAAAAGCAGACAATGAGATTGCGCGTATGTGAGGGAGTCATCGGCGAAGACGTGCGTTGTGCCGCTTTCATTTTGAGGTTGGTCTGAGGTATAGAGATTGAAGAGTAATGGGCCCAATATGGAGCCCTGGAGGACACCCGCTGCAATTGTTTTGAGCGGAGATTTGTGGTTATCGAGTTCCACATAGAATTTCCTACAAGTTAGGAAACTGTGGATGAGCCTGTTTAGGTGTGGAGGAAAACCGAATTGGCTTAATTTGAATATTAGTCCTGCCGTCCAAACTGAATCCACAGCCTCTTCGACGTCGAGGATACACCCGACCGTGGATTCGTTTCTGTTTAAGGCTCAGGTAACGTCCGTATGGAACTTTAGTAAAGAGTGTAATGTAGAATGTTTAGGCTTGAAGCCGAATTGAGAATCTTGGTGGATGTTCTTTTCTTCACAGGTAATTGTTATTTGTTGCTGAATAACTTTTTCAAAAAGCTTTCCAAAATATGAGATGAGGGAGATTGGTTACATTCCTTGATGTCTTTAGACGAAGATTTTTTCGGGATGGGGAGAATTCGTGGGATATTCCATTTTTGCGGGAAGTAACAATTATTTATACAATTGTTAAAAATGGTTACAAGTAAATCGAGTGCTATGGGAGTTAGCTTTTTGATAATTGAATTTGAAATTTTATATGGGCAGCTCAATTTTTTGCTATTTATTGTCTGATTTAAGACGTAGAGCTGGATGGGATTTGTGAATATGTCTTGGTCTTCGGGGTACATTGCTGAGTTCTCCATAGCGACAACGGTTTGTGGTATGGACTCGTTAGCACTAAGAAAGGTGCTAACATACCTTCTTACTTCAAAAAAGAAGGTTGGGTCTCTGAGGCCTAAGTTGTCTTTGAAGGGTTTTGAAAAAATGTTACCAATGCCTAGCACTTTTTCTGTGGAAGTGACAGAGTTTCTTCGTTGCTGATTATGATTTTGGGGAGTTTCGCTTCCTAGTTTGTTAATATTATCAAAGGTCTGTGGGCCTGGTTTAATTCTCTCGAGCCTCCCTCTAAACTGCTCATCGCAGAACAGCTTAGTTTGTTCATCTATTACCACTGATAAGCACTTGACTTGGGAAAGAACGGACTGATGAGCAGAATTTTGGGTATTGAAGGTTCTGTGATAAATGCGGTTGCGGATATTCCGCAGCTTTTGCCTATATTTATATAAACTCGGATGACTTGGGGGAAGGTTCTTGAATTGGTAATTCGTTATCAGGTTGTTCGTGAGAAGTAGTCTATATTTCTTTGAAGGCAACTGGTAAACAGCTCAATTTGGAAGTTTATCTCCGAATTTGAGGGATTTCTGCTGCCGGCTGGAAGATTTCCTTAGTAGAGTGATGTCAGTCTGTCTTGGAATTCGTTCCAATCGACGTCAGTTAGAGTGGAAGATGTTGGTAGACCCAGTATATATATACTCACACTGAGTATAGTTAGTAGAGATATCAGTTTGATAGATTACTCAATGACTAGGTGGTTCGAAGAGGCGTGGTAAGCATCGCAGCTGGCGTTTGCGATTTCGGGCAGTAAGCTTACCATGCTTGAGTAGACGAGGTAGAAGTCTATGTGTGAACCCGAGCGGGGAATGGTTGGTGTGGTTGGAGAAACCACAATGAAGTCGTGACCCTCTTGGTTTCGGTTCAGCCTGTTGGCAATGGTTTTGTCAGCAGAGTTTTCAATAGGATCATTCCACATGGGATGCCTGGAGTTGAAGTCTCGTCCAATAACCGTGTAGGTAAAATCTTTTGAAAAATTGTTTAGGATCTCAAGATTCCTTCCGATTTGAGCCATCTGTGAACCGCACCTGTTGTACAGGGAGATTAGAACTAGCGTTTCTTGAGAGGCGAGGAAAACCTTCAGTGGCATGCACTCCATGTTACTGAGGGGTCTAAGCTTAATTTCTTCGAATTTAAGCTAATCCCAAATTAGAATTGCTGTACTCAAGGCTGAGTCGGTTTTGTCAGAACAGAACTTGAGAATTTCTCAAAGACTAGTTTGTGGCAAGTGTTTCGGTGTCTCTGATAGGAGGACAAAGTTAGGTTTCTGTTCCGCAAGGAACGAATTAAGGGCTATTCTTTTGCAATGCCGCACAAGTGAGTTGCAATTTAATGAAATTATTTTCACTTTGCTTATTTCCCTAGACATAGGCCGAAAGCAAATTGAAGATAAGCACTTTGGAGTTCTGCTAGAGAAGTGAGTTTCTTGTATTGAGGAATGAAGTAATTGATTTTTCCCATGAGTGTGAAAAGATCACACCCGAAAGGGCTTTATCCTCCTGAGTTCAGAAGTTGTTTGACTCGTTTGGTGATGGTCTTGAGGCTGGTATTGCTCTTGGGGCTAGTTTTGGTATCGCTGGGGTCTTTGAGAGCCTAGGATTGTTAGTGTGGTTAGTTTTGTTAGTAGACTTGACGTAATTGATTACTGATTCCAGCGTGAAAAGTTCTCGTTGCTTCTGCTGCTCCCGCCATTTATTTTTGATGGCAGTTACCTCCATGTATTTGGGGCATCCTCGATAGTTCGCTGGGTGTCCTTCCTTTTGACAGTTGATGCAATACGGTTTCGTTGTCTCAATCATTTTTAATACGGGAACATTCTCCGGGTCCATGTAATTTTTCGAATTTTACACAGCGATAATGGAAAGTTCTTCAAGAGGTGCCTTGACTTCTCCCTCATCGAAGGTGTTCTGAGATCCTTTCAACAGAAGAGTCGTTTTTCGTCCTTCTTTGGGGGTGATGGTGTAGGACTCTACCCTGATTCTACCAATCAGATTAAATATGGTTTCCCTGTCTGCTTCGGTGAATGGATTTATTGTGCATTTGCTTCCGCCTCCCATTTTGATAAAGAATTTCGGCCTGCTCTCCATTCTATTGAGTGTCCTGTTGAACTCCTTGTAGTTCAGTCCGTGGGCGATGATTGGTGGTGGTCTGCTTGACTTTTTTCTGCAGCTCTACTGGCTTTCATTTCGGCTGGATAACACGCCTTGCTTCTACCTTTCGACACCTTATTTATTCTCAGCTAGTCCTTAAAATTGCTGTCCGTTACTAATTATCCTTACCCTATTGTATTCTACTATAACTATACTGCAGCTAAACCTAAAGTCGGAATATCTGTCATCTAATCTGTAATCTATCATATATCTGCCCTTAATGTATTTTCCAGAGAATTGCGGCTATTTTGAACTGTCGGTTTATCTATCCTTTCTAATTACTCTATCGTAAATGATATTCCACATTTATCTATAATTAGGTTTAAATACCTACACTGTCGGTTTATCGTCGAGTCGTTAAGAAGGCTTCTCAAGCTTAAAGATATCGAAGGGTCCCAAAATGATCGTGCCAGGTGGGATTGCTTGAGAACCAGAGCCAATCCAAATAAATTAACTATATGTCGAGTATTTACAATGATAGTGTATACTTAAATCACTGTCAAACCTAATGCCGCAGAAAAAATTGTTTTTTTGTTCCCCAGTGTAATAAATAAATTTTATTTATATAAATTTTGCGTTGGTATACTACGAATGCACGTTTTCTAATCCGATTGGTTTATACACTTATTTTTGGTGCAACATTATCCAGTGAGAACTTGATGCTAGATGCAAAAAGAGGGAAAGCTTCATTTGCACTTCACAGCATCAAATCAAATTTGATAATTTTTAGAAAAAGTAGTAACTAATAAAAAGCGTGCATTAACAGCTTGATGTCAGGTATCATGGCCTTTATAGTGAACAGAATCAGTTAAGTCTTATAGAGATTAACATTTCGACCGAAGTCTCTGGAAAATAAACTTAGCTTATGCAAGATACCTGCCATAATCTAACTAATATCGGTAGGAAATATTTATATCTATCAAACTTTACAAAGTGCGTCATATAGCTTTCCTGCCATCTATTTTGCCTTTAAATTCTACGTAAAGGTGTGACAATAGTATAGAGTATAGAGTAACTGGAGGATAATCACTACTACTCAAGGTAATAAGATAAATCTGAATTGTAACGAATTTTGATGCATTTAATAAAAGTTTGTTTTGAATTGCTTATGACATTTATATACATACAACTTCATTTCCTCGACAAAGTTAAATCAGTACAATCAGATTAAGTAATCTGTGTATCATCCACATCATCATAATTCTGTATATTACCCCGACAAATTACTTTAGGTAAGTAATTCATTTATATAAAAAGAAACATAACAGCCGAAGAATAGACACTTGTTGAACCCAGAGAGTATTAAAGGAAATAATTACATTACAGTAAAGGTATATTATTGTAAATCACTTCTACTAACAGTCTTTAAAATATTAACATAAAAAAAAGGGTTTCAAGACTAAAGAGTTCACCTCCTTCAAAAATCTTTAAAACATCTTTTTCTTATATGCTAAAACCAACAGCAAACACTTGTCTGTTATTTTTCATGAAAGCGAACTAAACTCACAAATTGAATGTTTTTGCAAGAAAATTTTCTCCTTGCCATACCTGTTGGACTCCAAGTCATGTAATTCATTGAATAATGGCTTTAAAAGGAGTGAATACATTCAACACAGTTTTTGGTTTGCTTCCAATAGCTGGATAATATTGCAGAAACACATTCTGGCAGGAGACTTATTCGTTCTAAAAATATTTCGATTAGCACACATGATTTGAGCAAGTATATTTTAGGTAAAAGAGAAGAGAGATATATAAACATACATTTAGATTTAATTAACTAATTATACACCTATAAAGTCTACATAGATATTGAATATATAAGATCCAAGACATATTATGCCAGTGAAATGATTAAACTATTAGTTTGCGAATTTACGTTATTTGAGCTGTTGTCAGCAACCTTTTAAATGCGTGCTGAGATCCCGCGCACTGAATATTGGGCGCTGGAGAATTCCAGCAGCGGAACACCTGCACAAAGTAAGAGCGCTCACCTGATGAGGTTCTGAAGCTTGGCAAAAGGATGTTTCGATGCCGAGCCGATCCTAAAAATTGTATTCGATCAAGTAAATAACTTGGCTCCTTTACGTGGATTAGAGAATACAGAAATAGTAAGCGCCTTCGTGACAAGTATGCTTCAAGTGAATATCCCAAAAAGGACTCAACATAAGGGGAGATATGAGCAAATCTACGCAACCCGTGAATAAATCTGATAGTATCGTTGAAAGCGACATTTAACTTTCTTTGGCAACCAGAATCGAGTTTGGAAAAAATTAAACTGCCAAAAGTTAAGTGAGGTAATATCAAAGATTTAGCGAGTTTCATACGCATATGACTCGATAATATACTAGCCGACGTTCTTAACTGACGAAGGCATCCATAGACTTTTCCTAGAACAGAGGAGACATGGTTGCAGTATGTAAGCCGCTAATTTATTTCTATGCCTAAACTTTTAACTGAGTTTGAGTATGGTATAGTAGTACTGTTGATCATTATCGGAGGCAATTCACTAGGATCTAGATTTCTCCTGTAAAATGCTATACAGTTTGACTTGAGCGGATTTAGCGTTAGGTAGTTACGGTTCGCCCAGTCAGATATTCTTTGCAAATCATCGCTTAATTGAGAGACGCAGTCCTCGACAAGCCCTATTGGTCGGTCAAAATATATCTGCACGTCATCAGCGTAAAGGTGGACTTTTGAATCCTGTAACCTCATTGGGAGATCATTGATGTAGCAACAAAAGAGAAGCGGACCTAATATTGAGCCCTGGGGGATCCCGCTGCTAAGGAAAAGTGGTGACGAAGTGGTGTTATTCACTTTTACTGTTTGACTGCGATGCCCAAGAAAGCTTTTGATGAAATTAACTGATGTGCTTGAAAAACCGAAATATTGCTGGAGCTTACTAAGCAGCCTACTGTGATTCACTGAGTCAAAGGCCTTGCTGAAGTCCAGAAGAACCAATATTGCTATGTGATCGTTGTCAATCGAGTCAATTATGTCAGATATTACTTTAAGTAAAGCAGTTTCGGAACTATGACGCGCTCTAAAGCCTGACTGCCAACGTGAAAAGAGGTCGTTTTGTTTTAGATATGATGCCATTTGAACGTGCATCAGCTTTTCGAGAACCTTACCAAAGAAGCAGAGCAAGCTGATGGGTCTATAATCAGCCAGTTCGGAGGATTTACGAGACTTAGGAATAGGCAAGACATTCGCTTTTTTCCACATCAAGCGAAAGTGAGAAGTAGTGTGGCAAGCATTAAATATATGGACGAGAATGCGGACGATATGCGGTAAGATTATTTTTACGAATCGTGGAGAGATATTGTCTGGCCCTGTGGCTGAAGATTTAATGCTATTAATCACATATATAACCTCGTCTGCATCTACGCACCTAAAAGCAAATTCAGAATTATGTGTGTTGACTTGACTTAGCGGCACAAGATCAGGTAACTGTTGCATTGGGGCAGCAACTTGACTTTGGGTTGAAGTGAAAAACCTATTTAAATTATCAGGATCCAGGTTGCACTTGGGCTGATCTCTGCCATATATTCCCAAATTCAGTAAATTCCTCCATAGTTTCCTTGGGTGTTGATTGGGGTTAATTTGTGAGCCATAATACCGGCGCTTGGCTGCACGAATGACCACAGTTACTCTATTCCGGATGATCCGATAACGATTCAGATCAACGTTGGATTTGGTACGTTTGAATCTCTGATAAAGAAATTCCCTCTCTGCAATCATTCTTCGGATCTCTTCCGTGAACCACGGAGAGCCGCTGGGATGCAAGGTACGTGTTCGAATTGGGACATATTTATCGTAAAGGTATTGTAGAGAAGCAGCAGTTAGGTGCTTCACCTTATCATCCGTACATAAATCGTTGTAAATAGCCTCCCACGATATCATTGAGCACTCATTAAAAAGTCTATCAAGGGCTATGTGGTTGAAATCCCTGTAGGTAAAAGTAGAGTTAGATGCATTCGAATCAACAGGGATGTCATATGTCATGAACAAGATATCGTGGTCGAAGTCGCTAGGTGGCGTTAATTGATTTATGAGTAAGGAATAGTCAGAATTTGACACTAAGAACAGATCAAGCTGTGATGGATGCTGGGTATTAAAGTACGTTGAAAGTGAATTAGTAACTTTTAAGTCTAACGTTTGAAAGATATATTTCAGGTCGCAAGTGGAACGATCATCACACATCATGTTGACATTAAAATCACCTCCAACTACGACGTGATTGCATCTCGATATAATTGCAGTAAGGGTATTTTGTAAACGTGAAGCCATTTCGACGTCAAAAGCAGTGGGGGGCAGTAAACTGCCACTAAGATGCATTTGGAATAGTCCGTCGTGATTTCAACGCAAACATACTCGAGTGCATCCTCTAGTTCCGATACACAAATTAATTTCGATTTCAGTGTCTGTTTCACATAGATGGCCACGCCACCTCCCCTGCGACCTAGCCGGTCGCAACGGAAAATATTATATCCACTAATCGAGATATAGTTTGAACTGATATTTGGATTCAACCAAGTTTGTGAGACAAGCAATGCGTGTATTTTTGACCCCCCAAATAACTCTTCTAATATATCGATCTTGTTACGAATACTTCTAGCATTAAGATGACAGACGTTAAGTCCACTATGCTGCGTACTGAGTATATTCAGGAGCGCCCTCACTCTGGGCAGAGATGTAGTGTCATTGCCGGACGACATAATCTCTTAAGAAATAAAGTTCACCCAGCTCACATAACGCACGACTCATTAAATTTACCTGGAAATAAAGCAATCTGGCAGAAACAGTTTCATAGATCATATAAGAAATCAACATATCATATAATGAAGTAAATTCAAATAGGTATAAAATATTAAGAAATAATGTCAGTTCAAAGTATATCAACATAAATAAAATAAATTCAAGAAGATACAGAAGATTAAGGTATAATATAAATTCAAATTCAAAGCTATATATAAGACTAAAAAATAAAATAAATTCAAAATAATTCAAGAGAATACAAGGTTTACCTATTAGATCTATCAATCTTATACTAGACTGGCACATTAAATTAAGTAAACAATGCAATTCTATTTAGGTAAATGTACATAGTATATACATATCTCTCCGCAAAATTTAGAGACTTCACTTATATAATGGAAGTTAGCTGATCCCGTTTAGTTATTTTCAAGGTCGGTTCATCTTTATTTATTTTGGCGAAAACAAACCCGTTTCGCGTGAAAACTGATGACAATTTTCCTTGGCTACCCAACCGTAGAGCGAGTTTCAGAATGGAGTTATTTACTGGCGAAAGGCTTTCACTTATGTTTATTCCACTGTCGGAGTTAAGGCCACAATTGATCTCGTTCAATTTGAGTTTCCCATGAATTTTGAGTAGCTTGAAAAATGCCCTTTGCTCATTCATACAAGAGAAACGGACTATAATATTGTTGTTAATACCTTGATTGCCATGTACGGATGAAGAATTTTTTTTTGTTTAACCCAGAAGGCATCTATATGTGGAGACAACGAATGCCCGATTACGCCTGAAATGCGTTCAGTGATGTCTAGCGGCACTAAGTTGTTTACAAATGGTATTCCCCTGATTACAGCATCACTCAGCCGTCGAACCCGCTGAACGTCATCAATTGCAGCTTCAATAGAATTATATTTAAGCTGAGATTGTTGCACTTCTCCTCTGAGCGAATTGACGTCAGCAGTCACAGCATCAAGAGTGCTATTGAATTTGGATATTTCCTGCCGTAGAGAGTGGACATTCTCACTAATGATGTCCGTTATACGCTTGATAATTCTGTCTTCCATGTTTCTAAGTGTGTCAGCGCCTGCAGCTGCACTGGATAGTCCATCAGCGATGTATTGTGTGGGACACAAAGATGTGGGTGTGCTGCAGCTCTGCACTTGTTGCTGCTTAGATGAATTTATGGTAGGTCTGTCCGTCATGATTATAATGGTGGCAGAAGATATTTAAACAAGAAAATAAATCGGATTTCAGCGCGCGTTTTATATCAATATACACTCAAACCTTTGAAACTTAGCGCGGAAAATAAAATAGCAACTTTTGGATTAAATCAGCCAAATCGGCAAAAATTGCGGGAGCGATATATAACACGTCTACTCAGTTCCCATTCCGAACTTTCACTTTAGGTAGTAATATCTATGTGAATTGAAGAGGACAAAACTAATATTTCAGGTAATATGTATTTTAAGAGCCTTGATAAGGATTCGAAGAAAAATGTTATTCCTTTCGATTTTATAACATCAATATGTTTGGCATTTTAGAGCTTGATACTCAATATACAGTATATGACTAATTAAATCAAGTATCTAATTCATTTGTGCAGTTATATATGCTTAGTAAATATATGTGTATAAGAACTTTGACTACCTTCAGACAAGTATGTATTTTTCTTTGTAATGCTTTGGTCGAATTGAAACGTACATATGTACTTCGAAAAATTGTGAAATTGTAGGTGTTTTGTGCCGATTTGTCGTTTTTCTGCTGATTGGCAGAGTTTGTATGCTTTAAATCAGCTTGGAGAATTTTATGGCTGCACTGCTAAACCAGAAATATGTTTTTGGACATTATAAACTTTGGCTATAACTACTACTCGTGATACATACCAACAGCCTTTAGGTCTGTGATTAAACTTTATAATAAATAGAACTTACTATGAAAGCGATTCCGAGTTACAAATTGTGCGAATTACGGAGAAGTTAGGAAAAGTGACACTAATGAAATCGAGATGGATAAAATACGATATTATCTTTTTTAACTTAACAAATCACAAAGAAATATATGCCAATATTTGTGCCATCTACGTAGTACTCTCAATGAAGTTAGACTTCTTTAATTTTACATAATTTAGTTTACAAAAAAAAAATAATAATAATTAAATGAGGTGTGCCGATACGTCCGCTCGAGTCGAACATTTCTGAATTTTGAACAAACTACGCTGTAAACCTACCAATTCTAAATTTGAAATTCTAGTCGAGGAATACTGTGCTGAATGCAGAAAGGTTTTAGGACTACCTAGCTGAAATATTATAAATTGATTTAGAACAATGTTTTTCATTTTTATGTCAACGTTCGATCGAGCAAGAACCCAAAAATAAACTTTGGTTAAGTTTTCTATACAGGAAAGTTTTAAGGAAGAAATTATTTTAGAGGTGCCGCCGGATAATGTTACCTTCAGCTTCCTATTTCTTGAGCGTCAGTGAACTGGACTGACAGACGTATTTGACAAACCAGGCGCCCAGATTGGTTGTGCTAACGGACACATACACATACACCAGGTGGAACTTCAGCCCTTAGTGTGGTTGACGTTAGAGTTAAGATAAGATAAGATAACATAAGATAATGCTTTTATTGCTGGCCACTGTATAAAGATTATATAATCTCGTTAACATACAGATAAGAGGTGGAATATAAATATATAGAATAATCAATCAATCAGAATTCTTCACACGCGATTTACGAAACAAAACAAATTATGGCAAAATTATAAACCGCACCGATATACCGGGATATTTGAAAATATTTACGTACAGGCTTTAATTTTGGCCTAGGTTTCACTTTTGTCTTTGATTCACTTTACATTTAATTGTTCGAATAATTTTTAAGTTTAGGTTACGCGATGTCGACAAATTATCAGCAGCTCGTTGAACGACGGCAAGCTGTGTTCTTGTCTGTTGTTTAGCAATTTTGGGATTTAGAGGAATAGGGAAGTTGAATGCGAGTGGGAAGCTGTGGAATGTTAGAGACTTCTCTACCTTGCTGAGGGTTGAAGACTGGCGTTTCTTCCAACATGATGAGAAATACCCCGAACGTCCAGTATGGTCCAGCCTTAATAAATCCCACGATGATCGAGATGCCAGGATGGTGTCCTATCCACGATGGTGGCTTCCTTTACTAGTGAAGAAAGTAAATCTTTCGCCCAAGCAGTAAATGTTTCTCGTTTCCGGGTTAATAAGGTGAAGAGGTGATAAGTAGTGGAAGTTTTCAACTTGAAGTTACGTTGAAAGCTGGCTAATGAAGGGGTTAGGATGTTGAGAGATCTCTTCAAGTTGTTTGACCGCGAGAGAAAGGAGATAGTCCTCGATTGGAGTGATGTTTGCACTGTCATACAAAAAGGTGTTGGGAAAGTAGTGTCCGTCAGGTTTCCCGTACACTCTTGTACAGATCCTAGGATCTTTCTTTCGAGGGCGCTAATTGGCTTCATATAAGATGGCGAAATGGTGTGCCAGATGGGGAAGCAATAGCAATAGATGATTGGGCGGATGAGCTGTTTATATATAAGCAGCTTTGTATCTCTCGGGAGACCGTTTCTTCTTCTGATAATAGGGAGTAAGCATAGTTGGCTTTTCTCATGATTAGTTTGACATGATTGTTGAATTTCAACAGATTATTGAAAGAGACACCAAGATATTTAGTGTTCTTTGAATGCTGAAGCTCTTCGTTATTGACTTCGATTTCGATGTTGTTGGCTCGTGTGGCAAGATTGTGTCTTCACCTTGCAGTTTCGGATGCAAATCATTCCAGATTTGTTAAGATTTATTTTGATTCCCACTTTCTGTAGAACTTGGGTAGCAGCGAAATTGGCTGACATGGAGTGGGCGTAGGTAAGGGAGTCATAAGCATAGAGTAGTATGGTGGAATTTGAGTCGTTGGCAGGCTGATCATAGATGAAAAGGTTGAAGAGAATTGGTCCGAGGACCAAACCTTGGGGACACTAGCACTGACTGATGTTGCCTGAGATTTGACATTCTCGATTTCTATGTAGAAATTCCGGGATGACAGAAAGCTATGTATAACTCGGGTGAGATAAGGTAGGAACTCGAGGTTTATAATTTTGAATATTAGCCCGTTTCTCCAGACTGAGTCAAACGTTTTCTCTACGTCAAGGAAGCAGCCTACTGTCTGCTCCGTTTTGTTGAGCGCGTTCGTAGAATCAGACCGGAATTTGAGCAAAGCGTGAAAAGTGGAGTTCTGGGCCTTGAAGCCGAATTGGGTTTCCTGTTTGATATTTAGGTCCAGACAGGTATTTTCAATGTCTTGGCGGACTATTTTTTCGAAAAGTTTGCCAAGGTTGGCCAGAAGAGAGATTGTCCGGAACTCATGAAGGTTTTCCGATTTTCCTTTTTCGGAGATTGGAACTATACGCGCGGTTTTCCAGACATCAGGAAAGTATGAGTTATTGAGCCAATTATTGATGATAATTGTCAGAAATTCTATGGCGACAGGTGGGAGGTTTTTGATAACTTTGTTGGAAATGTTATCTGGGCCGGCGGACTTTTCGGCTCTGATAGTCCTGATAGGGGAAAACGGGAGCAGGATTTGAAAAAATTCTTAAATCATCCGGATTTAAGGACGCGTTTGTGGAGTTAAAGATTATGGTGGAGGATCCCACTGCCTGGGCAGTGAAATTATCAATAGCCGAGTCTACAGTGGTCCTAAAATTTGCATCATATAGAATAACCATAAAATTCTAAAGATATATATAATGATAAAATGAAAGTATAATGCTCGAATAGTAAGCAAATTAAGCCTAATTATTTGAAAGAGGATTAGTACATACATGGTGTCCTGTCGAGATGGTAAAAAATGCTAAAGGTCGAAATGCGATCGGAAATGCTCTATAACATTTACAGGCGATTTTCGATCTTTTCGAAATTTTGAACCTTAAGTCACTTTTTTTACTATGACTCAGTTCAGACAATTCACAGGACGATCATTTTTCTTGTGTTTTATTCGTATTACAGGCTCTCGTTCGGTGTAACTCGATTTCGAAAACGTTCACACATAATGGAAAAATTGGCGATTTGTTGCCGAAAAAATTTTTTGTCAGAAAATTCATTTGTTTTCAAAGTCATAAATCTCGAAAAGTAGATATCCCAGCAGATGATCCGGTTCTAATAGAAAACATCCCTCATTTATTACCTTTTATAAAAGTCTAACACGATTAGTCCACCATTATAAAGAAGGCGAGTATGATCGACAGAGCAAACGCATTACTAAAGTCAAGAAGACCAAGTATATTAGGAAATTCTGATCAAGGGCTTCTCATGTTACTTTTATCAGAGCTGTTTGACAACTGTGCATTTTAAGGAACCCAGATTGCCAAGGCGATAAAAACTTGTTCCCGTCAAGAAACTAAACAGCTTGGTTGTACATTATTTATACCTCTGATATCGCAGAGTATACTGATTGGTCGGTAATCTTTCTTAGAGGACGGGATACATTTTTTAGGAAAGGAGATATTTTCTAAATAGTAGGGAATTGCGATGTAGTAAGGCAAACATTAAAGACGTTCACTAATATACTAACAGTGAAGGGAGCAATTAACTTGATGAATTTTGGAGGAATTAAATCATAGTCAGTTGTAGTGGATTTCGCTGCCATTAAAGAAGAATATACATCAAAATTATCAATTGCAGTGGAATGCAAACCCTTCATAGTGACTTTTAGTCAATTTTGGATTTCGGCCCTGACCAACAGATTGATTAATCGGAGACCAGGAGGTAAAATGTTCATTTAAGCAATCGGCATCGATCAAGAATATGTTCTCATCCTTACCTGCCATCCCCATAAAGCGTATATTTTACCACATGTTTGTTGGAGATATCCTTGGTTTCAATTTAGAGGCAAAATAAGATTTTTTGGCTTGCCTAAGTTTTAGTGATGATGAGCTGAAGGGTTCCTTGATACTTGATAGCAATGCAAGAAGAAATCTCTTTCAACAAGAAGAGTGTGAATTTCTTGTGTTATCCATGGACACCGCTGTGAAACGGGTTTCTTTTTAATCAAAGCAACACGTAGGTAGTAAAGTTGTAAAATTAAATTGTTAAAATATCCATATCTTCATTGACTGAATCCACTAAGAGTACGTCAGTTCACGGCATTTCGGAGCATGTCAAAATTAATTTTATTATAATTACGATAATAAAATGAGTCAACATATAAAGAAGGATCAAAATCCAGCTGGTATGACAAATATAAGAAATCGTGATCAAAGTTAACCTCTGGAGTCAACTGATTGTGGAACAACACTTTATCGTTATTAGTTCTCGCTGTAACTAACCCAATTTAGACGAATTACTAGTATTGAAGAATGTTGGTATATGATTAACAATTGTTAAGTCCAAAGTAGTATGGAGTATATTAGAGTATAGTAAGAGGTATAATAAATTTCTAGACAGATTCTGACTCCTTGGTCCATCAACATTAAAGTCACCACCAACAATAATATTCGAGTAACTACAACAAAGGAGGGAAATAGATCTTTGAAATTCGTAACATCTTAGTAAACTTTGGGTTCGAAGAATAGAATTTACGGGAAGGTCCTAGGATAGCTCGTAGAGTATAAATACGGCGCTTCTCACATCCAGGAGGCGATTCTTAGTGAAGTGAACGAAGTAAACTATTTGGATTGCGATAATTAGACGTACTAGCGATAACTAACGAGTTAATTTGATAATTATTTGTGAATGTTGTAAAAGTAAACAGTAAAGTTAAATAAAAGAAGAGCTTTTCCATTATGTCTGAAATAATGTGTTTTAAATAGCGAACGAAGGCAACGCTCGTAACAATATGTATAAAAAAAAAGAATAATAATTACACAATTTACATATGTGCTCCATATCACTCTAGCAGGGTAAGGTCAGTAATAAGCATCGCTTTATCCGATTCACCACGAACAATAAACACCAGACCATCCCTTGTAAACACAGAATAAATTTTATTATTCGTCTTAACTGCAGCGGCTTTTGAAAAAAATTGTTATTTGTCGGTGTCAAGCTCTTGGGGATTCGAATGGGGTGATTAGAAGGCAAACTTGCTTGCAGATCTGCTACCGACTTGTTTAGAGACGAAAGGCATCAGCAAATGGTGATAGCTGATGTTTAATTACAGTAGCAATTTTTGCTGTCACTGATTGTATATTTTCCCTAGATGTTACTGATACTGTTACTCTGATTATAATATCAGCTGAGCGCTTAAAACGTTTCAGATCTTCGTTTTTACTTTGGAATTTATTGCGGACTAATTCAAACTCATTGACTTCTCTGGGTAGATCTGTAATGGTCTTCATCAGACTACCTGCCAATTCTGATGAGCGCAGATTCAAAGTTGCATTAAAACTTGCGCGCAATTCAGCAAGTTTCCTCAAGGATGGGAATCAATGCTGTCAATTATATGATTCTCAAAAACAGTAGAAGAAATATTAGGTACTGTACCATCCTCAGGAGGATTGCGCACACGAAGAGGCCTTAACCACATCTATTGGAGAATCGTTCTTAGACTCAGCATGTGCAGAATTAGATTTAGTTGACTAATGTCGAGTTTTTCAGCCATCAAGAAAAACAAATAGCGGCAACAGTACAAAATATTAAAATAAAACACTATACTGAAATCAAGTAAGCTTGAGCTCGTTAACTGTTGGAGCAACACACAAGCACGTCTACTCGCTATGATTGATAACAATGAATGAGTTGACATGTGTTCCAGCAACTCCATTCTGAGCAAGACTATCAGTCAGGTTGTCATCCTGACTTCTATCAGTGAGACATCCCGATCTCTATTAGTGGGACAACCTGATGTGAGCTCATTTGGAATATAGTGGCTCGTTTTATCGTAAAGGTGAAATCTTATAGTCAGACTGTCATTGGGACAACTTGAGCTGAACCTAGCTTAAACCTTTGCTCCTGATAGCATTCGTTCTATGCAGGTGTTCTATCTGTACATATTGTTTTCAGCTACTGAGGCCCTCCGGACTTAGCCAAATGGTACCGCCGAACCGGACGGACTGAGGAGACAGCAAGCAGTCTACTAAGCCAGCAGCGCAGCAGTGGGTATGTGCAGCCGGACCCGGAGTCCGAATCTGTAGGCAGCTACATGCGATATCATCAGCTCACGGGATGCCATGACGGCACAGCGAAATATTAAATGATTAATCAGCTGAGAGTTTTTGTTTGAGGAATCACAGTCATTTGGTTCAGATAAATTTTTTTAAATAATTTTTGTTAGGAAAGATATACAAATTTTATTTCGGTTCGGAAGATGAGAAAGCAAGCTTAAGATTATCAGAACACAATTTTTCTCTATGAATAGTAGTTTAGGGTAGAGGAGCTATTCAAATCAAACTTTTGTCAGTTTTCCATAAGAACACTGCAAATATTTGAGAATGTTTCTCGTATAGTTTTAAAATCTACTTAAAATTTACGGAACTTTCACTTTAATGAATATTAAATATAATATTGCATGTGATGTAGTAGGTATCTATCTCATGCCATTCAATAAAAATTGCAGCTCCTATATAAGTACATACATCCTCTCTTCTTTATTTCTTTATTTTTCTAAGCAGTTCTATGCATTACATTGCTTTAATGAATGATGAAAAAAGGAGTGCAAGCTATCTAAAAATAACTATTTATCAAATCAAAACCTTGTTTTTTATTCTTGTTTCTTAAACGAATTATTAACACTAAACGGATATGAAACTTTCTCCCATTTTATATATGCCAGTTACGTAATCCATCTCGACAGAAGAAGCACATATGAAAACCATTAAATTACTCCCTTTTACTCCACTTCGTTACACCATTGACGATGAATCAGGACATTATTCTTCACGTACATAGCATTCATGCGAATCCTATTAACGCAGAGGTAAAAGTGGGTGAGTTTTGAATGGTTGATTCAACAGCTCCTCTCAAATATTGAAATGTTTGGAGCACTTAAGTATTTGCGGTAATTAAATGAAATGAAATGGAATTGAAGGAAAGTGTGCTTAATTTTTGCGATTTTGTTTTAGATATAAAAGTATTATTAGTACTTGGAAGGGGCACTTTAAAGTATTTTATTAGGCATCAATGAATGTGTATATTATTGTGCGGTAAGTGCTCCGCCTGACCCTTAGATAAACTCTAAATGTTGTTTCTTAAAGCGGGATTTGAGAATTCGTAAGAATGAGGGGAAATTAAAGTTGAAAGTTGTGGATAGCTGCTGATATATATATATATATCTGAGGACAAGTGAGTTACGGCTAAAAAGTAATGGACGCAGTATTGACCCCTGAGGGACTTCACAAATGAGATGAGGGATGTCGGAATGGTTTTCATCACCCATTGTAACTTAATAAGTTCTATGGATAAAGAAATTTTTTTCTGAAAATGATCGAACTTCGCGAGAAATCAATAACATTGGACAGCTTATCTAACACTTTTTTATGACTTATACGATATCAAAAAGGTAAGATTTAACAGCTTGGCAGCTTCTTGCAGCTAGATTTTGGGTGGAAAATCGACTTTGGGTAGTTAATACATGTATTCAGTTGGATATTCCAGTACACAACATTACTTCGAATTCTTTTACAAAGTAAGCTAAATGGTTTTATCGTCAGAGTGAGACAAAATAGAAGTTTTCTTCTGAATAACCTTCGTAATACCAGCAGATACAAAGGTGGAAAAATTTTGCAAGGACCAATTAAATATTGGTAATATATCTGGCCTCCAACGTGGGATGTTAAAAGAAAAGAATGACTTTAGGTAGATCGGTATTAATTAATACTACAAAACCTGCATTCCGAAAAACTTTTTGGGCAGAAAAGAAAATCAAACTTCAAAAAAATATTAATTTAGTAAAATTGTAAAATAATTCATTGCTCAAGAATTATTGAATCTATGAACCAAGCCGTTTAAAGTTTTTAAAATGACAGTATTTTCATTCAGACTAGCGCAACATTATCTTTTAAAGTGTGTAATTGTATATTTTTTGCATGTAACACTTGGTAATGTCTTCGATGTACCCGAAGAACGATTACGTTAAAGTACTTTGAAGTTTCATTATAATTTTGATGCTTTGTTAAATTCAAAATCAGTTTTGTATCAATAGCTAATTACAACACTATTTATTGGGTTAGAATTATGTTCTATATTTGAAAAATGTGCTCTCTTTGGCATGTATTGCCCTCCAGATTATTTTCATTTAAGCAATACGGTGGAGTTTATTGATGCGCTAGCGAACGCACAGCTTCGATTTGGAGATGTTATAGTGTGCGGAGAGATATGAATGTTAATGTACTCTGCTACAGTCCAGCAGCCCTTTACAGACCTACACTTGACATTTTTTTTAACAATATGCTCACATATTTAAATTGCTCCTCGCCTTCCTAACTAGATTATGTGCGTATACTAACAACCTTGATAAGGTTCTTTTTAATACTCAAAATTTGCCACCAAGCAATTTTGATCACGATTTTCTCTTTTTAAGATATGAGATGAATTTGTCAGCTGTTCCACTTTTAGTCTCTTTCACTTAACGGGATTTTAAAAAACATTAATATGCAGGCACTTTCAGATTATTGCAACGGAATTTCTTGGAATTATCTATATGAAAAGGAGACCCTGGATGGTACAGTTTTGATCTTAACTAACAACATTCTGCGTTTATATAATCAGTATATACCTCTTAAAACAAATAATGTACCAAATAATCTAATGTGATTTAGAAGAACTCATAAATATAATATATAAATATATAATATATAGATATAAAATAGTTCGGAATAAAGTTATTTCTATGCATCGATCATATAAAAGCGCCTATTTTGGGACCAAGCTAAGTCCAAAGGCTCCTGTCAAAAGCTATGGGATAATATTAGTAATCTCTGTATTCATAGGAAGGACCCACCAACAAATTTAACTCCTGATGACCTACTTTGCTTCTAGTTCTGTGGCTGGAACTACGCCTGCTTACAACTTTCACGAATACTTCTCTAATGAGGTTTTCTCATTTCATTATGTAGACAGCCCGGAGGTTCATTCGACTTTGTATTCCATTAAGTCTAATTTTATTGGACCCAATGCTTTGCAATCCAAGTTCGTGAAGTTACTAGCGACTTCCTTGTCATGTCCTTTAACGCATATTTACGATTTGTGTCTTACCATTTCACAATTTCCCTCTCAACGGAAGCAGACAATAGTTGTTCTTATTCCAAAGAAATCTCATCCCTCCCTACCTAGTGATTTCTGTTCCTTTAATGTATGCTCAATTTCCTTGCTAAAATACTCGAAAAAATCATGTACAGACAAATCATGGAATATGTAGGCTCGGCGAATATATTGTCAGTTTGGCAATTAGGATTTCGAACGCAATACAGTTGTAAAGCTGCACTCTTAAATATCACATCTGACTTCCATAAGGCAGTACTGGTCCTTCTCGATTTCAGTAAGGCCTTTAATTCGGTGAATCGCATCAAGACAATCTGCAAACTTGGCACTAAATATAGCTTCTCTTCATTCGGCGTTGGGTTAATTTCAGCTTTCCTTTCGAATTGTGCACAAGTTGTAAGAGGGCAGATTTCTAGCTCTGCTCCCTTGTCCATATTCGCCGGTGTTCCTCAAGATTCAGTCCTAGTCACTATTCTCTTTTCCCCTCTATATAAATGATATCCCTTCTGTATTGAATACCGCTTCCGTGCACTTGTATACCCATGATGTTCAACTGTACCTTAGAGACCCATTATGCTGAATTTTGGACTGTGCTGCTCAAATCAATGTTGACATATAAAACTTACACGAATGGGGAATGGATAATGAGCTGGCAATTAACCCAAACAAGTCTTACTGCCTGTCGGTATATAGAAGTGTTTTCCCAATATCCAATTTGCCATCAGTTGAATAATTCCATGCTTGAATATGTTGAGTCAGTTAAGAATCTAAAAACTCAATTCAATTCTAAATTTAGTAGTTGCGACTACATCAGCTTTTTGTTGGGGAGAATTTATTACAGTCTTCGTCAAGTATCTATTTTCATCACTTGTCTGTCTGTGGATTTTCACAAGAAATTGGCGACGACTTTTACTGTCCTCCATTTTAACAATGGGAGCCTTATTTTTAGCAGACTAGACTCAATTTGTGAAAGAAAAGTTATTGTAACTCTTAACGACGTCATACGTTATATATACATACTTGCTCGGAGCGCTCATGTATCTGCTCTTGCTACGCCCTACTCGGAATTTCTGTCAAGCTCTATTTGACTTGTCGTAAGCTTATCTTCCTTCGTAGGTTAATTTATACTAAATCTCTTGCATATCTCTGGAAAGCCTACAGATCTTGCACTCAAATAGAGGTCTTCAACTACTTGTCACGAGATGTACATCTAGGTACGGTGAACGCTCTTATTTCGCGCCTCAGCTTTGCTCAACTAATCAATTATTACCTTAATTAGTACTAGATAGGTATTGTTTCTTAGACCTTCAAATTCTTATTGCATTTTCTTAATTAATTTTATTTTTCTTCTCTTTTCTTTTTAATTTGTTGTATTATTCTTTTTTTCTGTTTGTTCTTTTCTCGTGCTCTTTATATTTAACTTTTCTTTTTCTTGATCTTTTGAATTTCTGTTTTATTTTATTCATTTTTTGCATTTTAATATTATTTATGTTTTTTTTCTCCTAATTATACGGTATAAGATTATGTAATCTTCTGTACAGCGCCTTATAAATCTATTGTATTGGAGCGCTTAATTTTTTATTTAAAATATTTGAAATTTCAGTTAATGGATGCGTTCTCTAGAGCACCAAACCCATTACATAAAAAGAGCTAAGATGATAAGTGGGTGATTCTTGTCAATTATAATTAGAGTACAGCATTTTCACTACTAATATATATATATATATACGTTATATAATTAAAAAAAAAATTTGTTTTCTACAGGCCGCTGCTAAATAGTTTGCCGAAGTTGAATGGAATACAAAAACTAAAACCTATCATTCCAAATTAAATAAAAGCCTCTTATCTCTGATAAATAGCTAAGACCTGTAATTAGAATTACTACATCGATACAGGGTGATAACTATAAGGAACCCTGACGAAGGAGGTTTCATTACCTTCATATTCCAAATTAACTACAATTTAATTAAGACTAATGGCACTAATTGCACGATTTGATGACTATCACTTTCCAATAAACGACTTAAGAAGAGCGCCCCTTTTTTTTATCTTGAACGAATTATTGAATAATGAGCCAGTATTAACCCAGCTAAGTATATTCCGTAAGCAAGCTATTTTCAGTAAGGCCATAACCGCGAAAATTTTTAATGCATCTCATTGCGAGATTATGAAAATTTAAGCATTAAAAAAATTGTTTCCCAACATTTTTCCTTTCTGATAAAACGAGTTGCTTCATCTCATGGCGTAGAGCTCATAACCAAGGCTCTCAAAGGATTCTTTTTTATATTCAGCTTAAGCTTATTCAATTCTGGTATAGATATACATACATGTACACACATATAATATATTTGTGCAGCTATTCATAAATACTTTTATATGAGATGAGAATAAGAACGAAAAGGGAGAGGGACAGAGATTTCGGGAGTTTTGTGAATAAGAGGTAATTTCGCATGGGAGGAGGACGGAGGAAGAAATTTTGTGACGGATGGAAGTTTGTTGATGGCTCTTATCAGACTTGAATTTTAAGTGGTGCTACTTATTAAGCTACGCTAGAAATGTTATAAGATTTTAAGAGAAAATGGACGAAATGTAATTCCTTTTTATGCCGCTATATTTAATTGTTTAGAAACAATCGTGTGAATAGTTTTTAAGGGGAGGGGGGGGGGGGGGGAGTTAAGATTAAATTTGAAAAATAAAAACCCTCTGTAGTTTTCCATTCTCATCTTAGTTTAAATCATGACTTTCAAAACATTTCTTTCAATAGAATAAAGTAGACAAACATGCAATTTTTTCTTAAGAATTTACTGAACAATTTTCTTAGGAATTTTTATGAACACGGTAAATAAATGGTATTTAAATTTATTTGTAAAAACCCTAACCAACTATATGACATCCGTGCATATATATAAAACTTATAACCACATCCATATGCCTGCTCCAAGTCAAATCTTACTCAAAAACCAATTTAATATATCGAGCATGGTGCGGCGTCCACCAACTGCATATTAAAAACGGGCGCCGATACAATGTTGATTTCGTTATGTTTTATTGGCTGAGCTTTAAATTACTCTAATATGGTTTCTATACCCTAGATGAAATCTAAAGGGTATACTAAGTTTGTCATTCCGTTTGTAACACCTCGAAACAATGACAACCCACGCATAATATTAAAAGTTATTTTGATTTTTCCATGTTCGTCCGTCTGTTCGCTAAGAAAGCTGAAATTTCGTACACGGAAGTTAAAAAAAAAGTAAAATTAAGTTCGAAAATGAGACAAATCGGGCAACTGCTTCGTGGGGTTGCCATACAAAAATTTCGTCTTCCACCATACAGGGTGTTTCCCACTAGGAGGTCAGTAGAGCGGGAGGTGATAGTACTCACTTAGACGAACCAAAAATTGTATGGCAGGGGGGGGGCATATCAACCGTTTAGGAGTTACAGGGTGAATAGGAAAAAAACCAGTATTTCACAAAACACCCTGTATATTATAAACTACACGGTGTACGGTCACATTTAAGAGCTCATTGTACGCAGAACTTCATGGACTTTCCAAGGTCTGCTCAAGCACATCCACACTCCTCTCCCATAAAGAATTATTGTTGTCTAAACTAAAAATTTCGGATTTTCTTACCTTTGTTTTTAATTTAACCTCTATTATTTTTAAATTTTTAAAGGTCGTTAGCGTATCTTTTTTTTATAAGAACTGTAAGCTGCAGATTCTCCTTTTTAATATGACCTATTACACCCAATGCCCTTTCTGAAGCCCTTTAACAGTTATTAGCTCTAAACCTATTCTCAAACCTATTTTCAAACCTATTATTAACGATAATTTGTTCCCTTAGCACGTCATTTTAAAAAATATCGTCTAATTTCGGTGTAATCTGAATAGGTTATGAGTTAATAACTGTTTAACGGCTACAGTTAACACATAGGGTGTAATAGGTCAACTTAAAGAGGAGAGTCTACAGTTTATAGTTTTTATAAAAAAAAGTTATGCTAACGACCTTTTTGCAAAAATAATAGAGGTTAAATAAAAAAATAAAAACAAATGAAATAAATCGGGCTACCCCTTCTTGGTGTTGTTACATAAAAATTTAAGTTTTTTACAGTATACGGAAAACGACCAATTCTAGACATTTTCATTGTACTTAAAACTTGTTTAGAATATGAAATCCTATAAAATTGGTTTTCTATCCGACGAACCGTTCTAGAAATATATGCGAAAAACCACTTCAAAAATCAAAATTGCGCAGATGGGCGACCAGACGAAATTTCATACGCGCATTGATCTAGGGAAGAATTGGTCTTAGACCAATTATAGCTTTTTTACTTGTTTCTGTATGTATATGTATAATATTCAGAGGGCAAAAACGCTAGGCAGCCGTCAGCTTCCAGGTTAATTGAACAGTAATTTAGATAATCGAGTTTCTAATTAAGATACAGACAAATGGCAACGGCCATAATTTAGATCCTTGCGGAACGCCAGTTTTCGAAAATAATATTTCTTTTGTAGGCTTTATATCGACATGTAAAATTCTTAAGTTTTAAGCAAGTCTCCACAAATTTTCATACATATACATATTTGAGAATATATTTCATAAAATTGAGAGCAAGATTATCATCCCATTATTACCGTTTTCTGCCTAATAAAACTTTTCTGGCGATAATAAGTGGTCTTGGGATGTTATTTTAAATATTCGGAAATTTCAATTTTTGAGTTGCTTAAGCACTTCTCTCAGGCGCTATTATATTTGTATACTAAGCTTGTTGATGTGAAGATGTGGACAATATGATATCAAGAGCAGCAGAAATCTCAGTTAAAGGTCGTCAATAAGAGGCAAAATTCACCTGAAGACAGTTCGCACGTGATCCAGAATCACATTCGGCTCGAGATGTTCATGTACGGATCAATAATCAAGAGTAAAGTAAATGTTCGAAAATATACGGTAGATTTTAAGCAGGAAATTCGATAATGCCCGCTATCTGAGTTGGAAACAATCGTACCCATGAGATGAATGATATAGAGTGCTCTTGTACCAGGTGACCTACGGATTCAATTTAGCCTCATTATGGTAAGCCGGCTCTGTCACAATTGATCATCTCTTCTAGTAGATACTAATCGGAACGAATCAGAAAACTATTTATTAACTATCGAGGCAAGAGCAACGTTTCGAACGTACCTTCAAATATCGAGGACATCTTAAGTCCTCTCAACACAGATAAAGAGCTGAAAGTTAAATTCCTGAACTAATCGTCTAGTATCCAAACAGTTCGACATACACTGGGAATTTTGCAGTTCTTGGCGTTAAAAGAGTCTAAACCAAGATTTTCTGGAATAGACAAGAAAAGATTCAAGTGGTTAACTTACCAAAGTCAAGTAATGTCAAGATCCGACGCCTCAGTTGCAATGGAAATTCAGCAGGTAGGTGGAACGGAGCGAAAACAGATGAAAACAGAGTGTCGGAGGAAGCTTATATTCCTATCCCAAAAATTTTGATAGTATACTTCCCATATAGCTTCAATGAACTTCGGGGAGCTGTTCCTTGATAATATCGACGGTCAGAACACAAGTCCGAATGTGAGTATGGATTTTCCTTTGAAAGATTCACCATTAATCTCCAGTAACAGAATAAATGTTCTACATCGATTACAATTCCTTGCATGTAGGTTTTAAGGAATCTAGACTAATTGGATATAAGTTCAGTATTGTTAGGCTAAGAGCGGGGTAAGACAATCTGCTTTAAACGTTGAGGATGGCTTGTGGAAGCCAATTTAGGTAATAGGGTAGTATGTAGATAATTGAATTTAAATTAAAACAAATTTTTTGTTGACTGCAAATTTTGATTCATAATTCCAAAGATATTAGTAACAGGAAAAACCATCTGACACATACTTGATGAGCATTCGATAGGCCTACGATTAAAAATAGACTCATTTCAATATTTCTAAAACCATATTAAATATTGGAAGAAAAAATTTGATGCATTTACTCAACTCTGAAGAAAATTTTCAAGCCTTTGTAGCTCTCAGGCTGTAGAATAGGACGTTGATGACTTCCACGGTTATCTAAATGTATGTAGATTTCAAGGTTAGAAGCAGGAAATAACCATATACTTCATATTCAAATCACTTAATCCAAAGGCTGTTTATTTGCTTGCTGATGAATTTCTTCCAAGTTCTTGGAGTCGAGAATATTTATCTGTATACTTTCGTTACCGGATTATAAATACATATCTGTAAAAAAATATTTTAGTGAAGCACCAGGGCTAGGTATAGCACCATTTTTAACTTCTCTCTCTGTTCTTAATTCCATCTAAATATATTAGAAGCTAAAAATTATCAATTAACTTTTTCATTACAATTTATTTAATATAACTTTTAATAGTTTTATTCAAACATATATTTACTTCCATGTACGTACTAAGACCAATTGCGACATGATTTAAAAAGACCTATGGACCATGATCTGTCAATTTATTTAGCGATACCCAGATTAATAACAGTAATACGGTATACTTAGAGAAAACTAAGCTCCATTTAATTAAGGACTCACGAACAAATCTACTATCCATCAGCCCTCTGTACATCTGCAGAGTTTTTAAAATAACTGAAGGTTTCTTTCAAGTATGTAATTATGATTCTGCTTAGAGTACTATCAATTAAGAAATATTTACTGATAAAACATGCATATCAAAAGTTTAATGTCAGAAGGGTGTATCTACAAAAATGCGAAAATGGCATCATAAGCAGTGCCATCCTTACGCATGGGCCCACTGGGACTGGACCCAGGGCCCCCCGATCCATGGGCCCCTTTGCCAATGCGATAGTAGAACAACCTATGACCAATTCTTCTATAGTGACTGTGCTTGCAGCCCCAGTATTTTTTAAATTTTCGGAAATTTTTCATATTATGCTTTCAGTAGACAAACTCAATTTATTTGGAAACAGCAACGATTTTTATACAGTTGGTTCATGTTAAGCCTGACGCGTACTTGATACTTTTTGTCACACAACTTCTTGGTCACTGTCGCCGTCCTGTTGCCATGGGCTAGTTTAGTATGCACACAGTGAATAACTGTCAACCAAAAAACGCATGTTTTATATCATCAATATAAATTACTGCGATCATCTCCTGAAAAACTCCGTATGAGTGTTGAACGCTTTGATGATTTACTACAGATCTTGAGACCTGCTATAACTTATCAAAGTACCATTATGACGCGATTATCAATTGAACCCGAAGAGAGACTTGCTGTAACTCTAAGGACTATAAACACTTTCATGGATATTTCTTCCCACACTTTTATCCTCAAATTGCTGTCAGAATATTCCTGAAAAGTTCGATTCAATTCGATTTAGTTTATTGAGCTGAATTGGTACACAAGATTTACAATTTTTTGTAAGTACTCGAAAATATAATTTTAGAGAAAACAATGTTCAAATTGTTACTAATAGCGTTAATATCATATGATAATTAAAATAATAATAAAATCATAACGAAAATTAAATTTAAGGGAAATTATTCAATGCAAAAATACAAAAATATACTAAAGAAAGCGATAAATGATTCCATTACGTTTCAGTCACAACTATAAAAAAGAAAAAACGAAACTTATTAATTAATTAGCAGCACTCTTGAAACCATTCAGACCTGTATTGAAGATAGTAGCCTCTTAAATTCACCGACAGCAACCGCTCTTTGCAAGGTTGCAGGTAACAAGTTCCAAAACTGTTGGATCTGAATGAAGAAGAAACCTTCCTGATCCAAGCGACTATGACGTGGAATCAGAAGATCCCAACGTGTCGCTGAGATTAGAGAAACTGGATCTCACCCATTAAGTATTCAGGGCGTTTAGTATGTATAAGTTTGAAGAGGAATAGAATTGCCTGGCGTCGTAGATAAATGTTCAGTGGGTAGCCCAGTATTCTGGGAATAAAATTAGAGACATGGTCAAATCTGCGTAAATTTGAAAATAAATCGGATACAATCGTTATAGGCAACATTTATTAGACGAGAGCAATAACTATCCAATTTACGAAAAATCAAATTCCCGTAAGAAAAGTAGGGCAGGATGAGAGTTTTACCAATCTACATTTGATGTCCACGCTTAATAATTTGGTAGAGTGCCAGAGTCGACGCAAACCTCCACACACCTTACTCAGGACTGCACGTATATGATCACAGCATTTCATTCTCCCATTAAGAGTGACACCGAGATTCGTAGCTTGGCTTACCCTAGTCAATATTTCACCCCCAAATATGATGTGCGGAATATCAGTTTCCAAGCTGTTATTGGAAAAAATAATATATTTCTTTTTATTGGGATCAAATGGTTACGTTGAGACTAATCGTAAATTCGCATTAAGTCATCGTTACTCCTTACAATGGAGTCTTCAATTAGCCCGAGAGGTCTGCTATTGTATATTTGTAAATCATCAGCAAATAAATGGGCACTAACCTCTTGAATAATGTCAGGTAAATCATTGATGAATAAGGTAAAAAGCAATGGACCTAATATGGACCCTTGTGGAACGCCACAGAAAGCGGCTGTAAGTCAGATAGATGATCGTTGACTCGCACTTGCTGATACCTATCGCATAAGAAGCTCTGTATCAATTAAGCGGCACTAAAAGAAAACCGGAAAAATGTTTGAAGTTTGTTGAGGAGCGTAGAGTGATTTACACAGCCAAAGTTTTTGTAACGTCGAGTAAAACCAGTATTGGAATCTCGTCGTTATCTAGGCCTTTTCGTAAGTCTGTTGTAACCTTTAGGACAGCCGATTCACAGCTTTAACCTGGTCTGAAACCTGATTGTCAACGCGAAAGCATTCTGTTGTTACCTACAAACGATTGAATCTGAGTGTACATCACCTTATCCAAAGCCTTCGCAAGGAAACACAAAATGGTGATGGGTCTAAAATCAGATGGGTTAACAGCAGATCTAATTTTAGGGATAGGTAGCACAGTAGTAATTTTAGATGTTGTTAGGCAGGGATTAAAAATAAATAGTATATTTAGGTAACGACTAATGTAAAGGAGCAATAATTTTAAGACATTAGGAGATATGTTATCAGGACCAGTGGCACTGGATTTAATAGAGAATATGGACTTGTAACACTCTGCATTCTCAATATACCGAAAGGCGAAAGAATTGCTATGCTCAGGGTTATTTAAGCATGGTGTGCTGCCAGGTAATGATGAGTGATTCATATTATGCGACACAAAAATCTGTTCAGGTCATCAGGATTGAGTGAGGTTTCCTTGAAGGTTCCACATACACCAGCTTGCTTGAGACTTTTCCCTAGAATCTTGTTAGTAAGCATTAGGTTGAATTTATTTTTGAGATACCTATATTTGGCCAACCTAATGGCCGAGGTTACTTTTTCCGTGCGTCTTTGAATAACGCCCATGAAGAAATTGTCTTAAGGCGTCTAAACTCCCTATAGAAGAACTCCATTTCTATGCAATTAGACGGCCAATATTGGGTGTGTACCAAGAGCAGGCATTTAGTCTAACTCTTCTATATTGAACAGGTAGATACTTTTCACACAATAATGGAATAAGCTCTCAAAGATTTCGAGTTGATCATCTCCTACACTACAAGATAACATGCTATCCCAAGCCAATTGCACTCACCAGAAAGCTCAGAAAAATTAATGTTGTTGAAGTCACGATAAGGAAAATAGTCTGATATTTGACTGTGGGGCAAGGTACAAAATCATACGTCAGAAAAATTAGATCATGGTCGAGAAAACTTCGAGCATTGAGCTGATTGTGAAAGAGAATACGATTTTCATCACTGGTCATGACCAAATCCAATAGAGATTGATTTGCTGTCGTCACCCAAAAGTTGCTAACTGGAGGGACCAAAAAGTCACGTTGCTGTCACTTCACTTCATGCGCGCAGTAACATTAGAGCATAATGGAATTGACGGTGGTGACAAAACAGGTTAGTGACAAAAAGTCTTCAGTGCACGATTGGTCTTAACATAATTTACGTAATTAGTCCTGTTGATAACCCAAAGTATTTTAGAAAATAATTCCTGTTAGGGGGCCCCATACCCTAAAGTGCACAGGGCCCCCACTTGAATAAAAACGGCCATAATCATAAGGCATCATAAAGATGATTCAGCTCTTATCTCATTATTATATTTACAACACAGAATTCTCATAAAGTTACCCAAAATAGTATATGTCTATATATTTTGTTAATAGATGCACCGGTCAGACATACTCAAAGAGGACCTTAAAGCCAATCCGAATCCACTCTTAATTCAAAATATGGAAAATTGTAGTGACACCCTTCTGACATAATTAAACCATCGATATGCATGTGACTCAAGTATCTATGTAGCGTGTATTAGATATTTTAAGAAATACTTTAGTTATCAAAACATTTTCCTATACTCAATCAAATACCCTCATCTTTTAGAACTATGCAAGTTCTGTAAGACGATATTAATTTACCCAGTAATTAACAGAAAATTTATATTTACTGAAATCATTAAAATATTTCAACATGCTCTCGAATTTCTTGCACTTATTGACATTCCGCTCCATTCGGCAAATCCAATTCGCTGGGTCTTCTCTAGGTGAACTTTTTAATGAATCAATCTCATTTATCTACCACTATGCAGCTGCGACCATATAATTTCGTTCTTACAAGGACATGAACTCGCAAACTTTGCTATTTGAACTTAATTAAATATCGTTGAATTATACAGTGGAGTCGGAAGAGATGAGGAAGGGGCACTAAATTTTGAAAAGTACCCGGAGAAAAGAGTCAGAATTCCATATGGAATAAATTCCTCGTCCACAATTGTTTTTTTAATCCTCTACAAGTATTCTCTCATTGCATGCAAATTTGGTATAATTTTCTCGTTGTTCTATCCACAATGTCTAAATCTAAAATTCCTGTTCTGCACATCGCGGGTATCCAAAAACCTGTCCCCACCTCCTCCAATTGGTATAGTGAAACTGTGCGTGAGCTGATATTTTAACAAATTTACGAGTGTTGCATGCAAAAGAGAAACGAACGAATCGACATGGAAAATATAAGGTAAACAAGGAGGATCGGCGAAACTACTCATGAATATTTTGTATGTGATGCAGTATGAAGCAGTAGAAGGTAGATATGAAATTGCATGTACACTTTTGTTGAACATGCAAAGCAGCCGGGTCGGCAAATGGAATTGCAGGAAAAGCTTCTGAAACCGTACCTACTTTTGTTGGATGAAAATCCGGCAAATCATGCAACCACAATAGCTTTAGTTGCATTTATTCAGCTCTGCTAAGTGCTTTGGATTATATAATCTGATTTCATCTAGAATCTGCCTCAACAAGGCGGGCGATGAAATGTTCTAAATAAATAAGGCAATATGAAAGTTAAGGGGGTGAATTGATCCAACCTGCACGCCACCACTGAACTGTATCAGGCTGGACGTGAAAGATTGCCTGCACTTAGCTTGTAAGTAATTCTTATTCGGGATTACATATAGTTAATCGCTAGGTGGGCGGAAGGGTGCTATGTATGGAATTGTTGTGATGTTTTTTTTTCTTTTTGTAAGGCACAGGTAAATGTAGAAAATTCACATGCTTGTATTGTTTTTTCAGAGCTATAAGAGTATTTTACTATTCGTAATGTATTGTATATGCTGGTGACTAGTATATGAAATTGTACACATTAGAATATTCTGAATACTAAGTAAACTATTTACGTTAAATTCAGTATGTGTTCGTGAGACTGCGAAACTGCTTCTTAGATATGTGTGCATATTTATGTAAGGATTTTGACTTTGAGATGTACATACATATGTGATAGCTCGACTAATTTGAGAGAAAAAAAACAATAAACAATTTAAGCTTCTTCCTTGAACTTCATCAATTTCAAAAAGCTCACTGAGAGATTCACTCTGATGTTTATGAACTTTTCATAATTGGTTGATTCAAGGATAAATCAATCATGTTGATTGTCCTGATGAGATTGCCCTGTAAGTGCTGAACGAAACACATTACACACAGTATCTATACTCTCAAAAAATTTCTTCATGGAATTTTTTGATTTTTGGTTTCATGCCGGTAATTATTTCTATTTAGATTCAGAATTGTATTAAAAAAGGGCTTACAGTTACGATTTCTTTGTATAACACGGTTTTATACCGTAGTTTTAAGGGTTCTACGTTTTATGAGTTTTTGGCTTCAGCCAGTAGTTTGTGTAGTACTAGTTTGAATAGTACCAACCTAAAGTTAATGTTGCGGCGGTAATGTCCCATAATTACTACGCCTTCTGAACGGCTACCGTTCATGAATGGTGTCCGGTATAATTCGGTATAATTAACCAGTTTGCTTGTTGTTGTAGTAATAAAGCTGTTTCGGCAGAAGTAAACCTCGCTCTTGAGGCTGGATTTGGCTGTAGTTCGTGATTGCTTAGCGAACATACCGTGAAATTGTCACAGTTACTTTCACTGAAGATGGTTGAATCTGAGAAGATCTTCAGTAACCAGATTATTACTGGTACTGAAGCTTCATATAGCGTTCTGACTAGGTCTATAATGCGTGACAGATTGGCGACGGACTGCGGTAGTTCGGTCCTTTAATGGCTTGCAATAGAGCCATTGGGTGCTTTTGTTACTTATAATATGCGAATGAGTTGTGAGCTTGACAACTAATTAATAAAGCAGCACAACACTGTTTCAACTAAGGTTGTAGAAGGTTTTAGCACAATGAAAAAAAAACAACAACAAAATGGTTGTAGAATGATCAAGCCGACGGTATGTCGACTTGATATTTAATGCAAGTTCAGTTGAGATGCAAATTGTAGAAAGAACGATCATCCGGTTAAGAAGACCTTATGTCGACTTGAAAACACCGTTAGGATAGCTGCAATCTCGCAGTCTCGGGGTGCTGACGGCTGAATGGACTCTCTAGGCACTTTCTAACAGCCCCCGTAAGAGCACGCTAGATAAGGGAATCTCTGTAACTAAAAGTTTATTTAATTCATAGGAAAAGTATTGCAAGATGTCACTGGTGAATTAAACTATTCGTTTTGATTACTCTTTTCTTGTCTTTGTATTTATCTACAGTATTCGGTATACATCCATATTTTTTACAAATCAGTTATCATGAAATTCCTGACTTGCATTTTCATACCATTTCGACTTTGCGCTATAATACTTAAAGAGATGAGTACAATAATGAGTCCGGTTTTATCCATGGGTAAATTTTTTTTTTGTAGATTATACGCCAGCCTAAAAATTATTCTTGTAAATAAAGGGCCCATATCAATCGTGGAGGAATAAGAATTAAAAAATGTGATGTCCATGGCAGAAATGGTTATATTATATTTGGGCGAACGAAAAGTGACCAATTTTCTGCCAATTCTGTGAACCGTGGCAGTTTTGACGGAACTTCAAAAAAACAAAAGTAGTTGTTGGCAGCCTATCTGGGTGTCAAATGTTTTCTGTTTTTGTTAGAAGGGCGACCATTCACGCTGTTTACTGACCACAAGCCCCTGACTTTCGCTTGAAACCAGAATCCAGAAAAAGCATCACCCAGACAAATTCGTCCTCTACTTCATCGGACAATTTACCACCGACATCAAACATGTGCCAGGTAAATACAATGTAGTAGCTCACATGTTGTCTCGAATGGAAGAAATACGCATTCCTTGTCTTATAGATTTCGATTCCATCGCCGACGAGCAAATTAGTGATCCTGAGCTGCTAGCTTTTCTTCAAAATTCACAATATAAATTTGAAATGTGCCCCATTTTTGGTACCGATAAACAAATCCATTGTGAAATTTCCGCTAATAGTAATCAATCTTTCATCCCAAAACCATTTAGGAAACAAGTTTTTAATGCGGCACACAATCTATCTCATCCGAGCATTCGTGCCACTAACAAGATGATAACCTCCAAATACTTCTGGTCGGAGATGAACAAGGACATTAATAGTTGGGCTCGTCCATGTCAGGCTTGACAGCAATAAAAGATAACGCGCCACGTAAAGTAATCTTTGGGCTCCTTCCCACCTAGTTCCGGCAGGTTTCAGGACATCCATATTGACATTTTCGGTCCCCTCCCACCTTCCAATGGATTAAGATACTGTCTCACCATTATTGATAGATTCTCGAGTTGGTCCGAGGGAGTTCCACTTGTTGACATCAATGCGGAAACTATAGAATACACGCTCTGTAGTTCGTGGATATCCCGTTTCGGGATACCTAGGACAATCGTCACTGATCAAGGGACTCAATTTGAGTCAACTCTTTTTGCTGAGTTCGCTAAATCGTTAGGTTTTGCTCGTAACCGAACTACCGCATACCACCCTCAGGCAAACGATTTCCTGGAACGATGGCACAGGACGCTCAAAGCTACTATTATGACTTATAGACAGAAGACGTGGTCAAAGATTTTACCATTCGTATTGTTAGGCTTCAGAACAGTATTCAACAAAGAATTTTAGTAATTCCGGCAGAGTTAGTTTACGGAGAAGGTTTATGTCTGCCTGGAGACTTTCTTAAAAATTTCCAGTATAACGCTTTGTGGTGTCATTACGCAAATTGTTCGCTGATCTTAGGCCAATGCCGGCTTCCAACCACTCGAAGCAGAGCAGTGTCCGTTTAAATTCAAGGAGTTAGATAAATGCACACATGTGTTCGTAATAACAGATATGGTGAAGGCATCCTTACTGGCTCCATACGAGGGTCCCTAACAAATAATTAGGAGAGCGGACCAGTTTTCCAGAGTGAAGATCAAGAACAGGGAGCTGAACGTCTCGATCAATCGTCTGAAGGAAGCCCTGTTTCACGGAGGTCGAGGACTCAAGCGAATCCCGGAACAATACGTCAATCGCCGAAAACTTACCCACAACTAACAGTTCCGAAGAGGTGTCACAGAAGTCAAATGAATGAACACTTCCTGAGGCAGAGACAGAACCGAACGTGGGGCTCCCTCAACCAGACATCCAGCATACCAGCGATAGCACCAGCACACGAACAGTCGCTGCGTACGAGGATCCACTTTCCTCCGGCTCAAGCCCGCGGAGAGTAAGATTCCTAGCAGATGGTAATACCTTAATACCGCTGCGAGTCACTCGCACTGGAAGAACCACCAGACCACCGAGACACCTTTCGTATCGCTAAACTTTCCGATTTGTGAAATCAATTTTAATATTAAAAAATATATATTTGTATAATATGGTAGAATTTAGTCGCACATGCATAATAAGTTCCACACGAATATTAAATTTACAGACTCAAATAGCATCTGTTGTCTTTTAATGATTTTACGTTAGTACCACTTTTCCTATTTAGGATAATTTGTTCCTAAATAAGTTATCACATAGGGATATATTTAATTCCTATATAAGTGAAGTAGACCAATTTAGGAAAATCTACAACAACGTCATAACATTCAATTTCTACAACAGGGAATATATAAAGTCTTATATAAGCACTGAGCATCAATATGAGATTAAGATATAAAAGTACATTATAGGAATTATTATTCCTTCATCAACACTAAATTTTATTCCCGTAGCATAATATGGGATTCTCCACTTTATCGCTGTAAGATTCTAGTGCTAATCTGGCTTCTTATGACACTTTAAGTTCGCAAGATTTATTCCCTAACAGAGCTCCGAGATATATATGTACCTATAGGACAACAATTTTTGGTTGGGAGGGCTTACACACCCAGAAAAATACTACAGTGAGATCAATTGTTACGATAATCACATAATCATCATCACAACATCACAAAATAAAGTAACACCATTTCAATTGTTGAAACATAATAAATATGATTTGCATTAATAACTTTACAGTATGTAATTCAGATCAAATGTCACAACATTTCGATTGTGGTTCAAAGTGAAATATGGAAAATGATGATTAATTAATTTTTGTTTAATTACAAAATGAATTAATGAAGTAGTGATGACAATCTGTAGCTATTTTTGTTTTTTTTCAGGCTAAGAATTATTGCTTTCTACGTAGAGCGAGTTTATAGTTAGAAAGTTGAAAATAAATTGATGATGAGTAATCAATTTTACAAAAGCATAAAAATGTGAAAAAATTCGCACGATTATTACATTTTTAATAAAATTTGGCGAGGTTTTGCCAAAATAATGCCTCTCCAAATTGTTTGCTGGGTACCTACGAGTTAAATCTAGAAAATAATTTAAGTCAATAGTAGTAGTAATACATATTTAAAAATCAATAAAATACACAAGAATTAGAAATAGTTTTTATGCCAGTATATATCTTCTTAATATATAAAAATCCAGTGTCACTGTGTTTGTACACCCTAATCTCCGACACCGCCAACCGATATGAATGAAATTTTGTGAATGTATTTGGTTGGTTCCAGTTTGAGAGATAGGATAGTTTTGAATACGATAGATGATGCTTTTGTCGAGACGTAAAAAACTGCCTGCAAACGCTTAGATGTGGAAAGGTGAAATAAATAAAACAAAATTGAAAATACATGTTTAAAAATGGACTAAATCGGGCAACTCCTTCGTAGAGTTGCCATACAAATATTTCGTTTTTTAGTATGTAGTTGTGCACTGTCTGACAACAAGTGCTCGTAGAGAGCTGAAATTTGGTACGCGCGTCATTAGCGTGAAACGAAGCTCTGTTACCATCGCATCACGTGGCATGCTGGCCAGAGGATTTTTTATGTTCAGCCGTCCTCTCAACATCCCCATTAGTTCAATCTGCACACGGCCCTTTTGGGATATGCCTGAATGACAAGATCAAGGTGTGGCAGATTAAGTAGAACCTCAACAGCAGCAGTAGCCGTAGATGGCATGGAGCCCGTAATTCGCAGACAGGCGAGCCTTTGCAGGCCCGCCAGCTTCCAGATCGCAGTCCTCATAAGCGTCCTCGGCCACCATACACAGGAGGCATATGTGAGCATGGGTCTAACGATCGAGGTGTACATCCAGTGCATAACCCTCAGTCTTATGCCCCATGTGTAGTTAAAGGTTCTCCTGCATTGAGCGAAGAGCCTCGTAGCCGAATTAACTCTTTCCTCTATGTGCAATCCCCACGTCAGCTTAGAATCAAGGTAGACTCGAAGGTGCTTGGCATGAGGAGAGAGTTACAGAGCGTATACAAAGAGCTTTAAAAAAAAATGCCAAGCTTACTTCTTCTGGAGAAGAGCACCAAGCTGGTCTGGTTCACTGTCATATCATGATGGGTGCACCATTCGCCCATAATATCGAGGCCTCATTGCATGAAGGCACAAGCAGTACCTGGGGATGAGCAGAGAGATGTCATCTGCATACGCTTCACATGGGAATCTCATGTTTTTCAACACCGTGATGAGTGGGTCATGCCAGAGAAGCGGGAAGGACACTCCACCCTACGCGCAGCCTCTCTCCACCAGCACACTGAGAGGTTGCTTGAGGCATTGAGGCTTTAAAATGATTTATAAATTTTCTCTCAGGCAGGGCGCTCACCAAAGATGCAAATGGTTTGTGTATGCACTTGTATCATGCCCTTCAGAAAAGCATCGCATATACATACTTTTAATTGATACGCCACTCACCAATGCAGTAATTGCTGGTGCAAGCGAACTTCCACCACTTAATTTGAGCATTGCATGTGCAGCTTTTGTGTCAAACATTTTAGTAATGCCCGATATTTGGATGAGATATGCATAAGGCAACGACATGATCAAAACATGATCATTTACATTTATACAGCATATACATACATGATCCAAGTACATAGTTCTTGCACGAGGCATTTCCATCTTTAGTGAGCGGCCTGCCTTACAGTTTTTCGCTTTGATGTTACGACTCAACAATGTCAAAATTTTGGAATTATTATTTTTTTTTGACAGCTGATAAACTCTTTTTGTCAAAAATTACGTCAGACCTTTCTCATATCGAATTAATAAGCCCAAAACTTTCCATTCAAAATGACTTATAAAACTCCGTATCCAAAATGCAAACCTTTAGCGGACTTTTTGTAAGCATGTCCAGCTAAACATTTTAATTGATGCTTAAGTATAGGGGATTAGGGGATACGCTGACGCAAAAATTAAAAAAAAACGGATTTGTTGCATTTTGGGTACAAAGAATACTAGGTTATTTTAAAACAATATTATAACAATTAGAAACAAAATAATGTAACCTAAATAAAAGGTTCTATATGGACGCATACAATATTTCTTTTAATCTAATTGATTATTTCAATTTTATATTATTCTAAAATTGGGTAAGAAATGACGTGAAAAAGAACTTTTTCCGTGGGAGATCGGCCAAGGGAAAAATTACTTTTGTTTTCATCACACAAAAAATTATAAATTTTAAACAAAAACGTAGGTAGATATAAATTGTCCATTTGAGATAAAATTGAATCGTCGCGAAAAGGCTCAACGATGAAAACGAAAGAAGGCTATGAGTAAACGAAGAAGAGGTGGGAGTACGACAGGTACGTGCCAGGTAAATTTATAACAATTAAAACCGAAATATAAAAAAAACATAAACTTAAAAATTGAATATTAAACTAAATTATTATTAAACACAAAAGCATAGAAGTTAATAATGTAATTACTTTATATAAATTTAGGTGGTACAACTTGTCTTGTGTTCACGTAATAAGTAAAACTTAGCCTTCCAATAGAATCTGAGGCATTTTGTTTTTATTATTATGCCAGATCAGGAGATATCCTTGGATGCAAGGCACAGCATGGGAAGAAGGAATTAGGGGACATCTAGAGAGTGGCGGAGGTGTTGATGAATGTTGCTCTTTAACTTTTGCATATTGTAAGCCGCAGGAAAGACGGCTTGCAGCGGGAATATTATGTGCAGGAATCGATCTACAAGGTATTAGACTAAATAGGTATTTCATGAGAATATTGACCATGTATGTAGCGATAAAGGAGCGAAAGTTATCTCACATTGCGGAGGTGCTCGAGTGTGGTGATATGGCAAGTTATTGTCAAATCACCAATGAGCTTGAAAGCTCTCTTTTGGACAATATCGAATGAAGCTAAAGCTGTGTGACCGGACCCATATAATATAACACATATTGGGATCGTTACCCTTTCCTTTCTTGGGGATAGATTGAACATGGTCTAGTTTCCAAGCAGTTGGAAAGATTCTTGTCGAATGATATAAGTTTGAATAGTTTGAACAGAGGCTTAGGCAAAGAAGAGGCATAGCTTTTAATTCACAGGGGCAAGAACATTGAAGACATCTTTCGTACGAACATGTATAGGTCCTTGTACACATCCAAATGAAAGATGCAAACCAGGTATCTGTAAAGTGGGTGGAAGACGATAATTTGAATGACGAATTTAGCAGCCAGATGGGGAGTCAACAACCACTTCAGAAACATTTGCTAACTTTGTGGCTTACCAACATTATTTATCTAATACTCTGGTCAAACAGAAATTATCCTCTCTAGATAATGATCTTACAGGTGTTTCGTCCAGTATAGTACACGATGTCATTGATAAGCGCGATAAGCAGACTCTTTAGATCTTATAGATTGGTCATTAAACCAAGAGCGATTTTTCTGTTGCTTAGATCTACTGTAGGAATATACCTATAAAATACGTTAATATGTTAGTTGTAGTAAGCCATAACTCTGGAAGTAGTTAGTTAGTTAGTTTGAAAAGAACTCATTCGAATTCTCTATAGGTCTACATATTTGTTAAAATTACATGCGCTTTCAACCTTGAACCTGAAGAAATTCAACAAAATCTATAACCACAAGACATGAAAGTTGATGTATTGTAATTGAAATATCTTGAAAGAAGATCGATGACGACTACTATTCACCTGAAATGATGTCATCTCAAAACCGAATCCAAATAGCTATTATCAATCAAAATTTTCAACCGAGTTCGGTGTACCTACCCAGAGATGTGAGCTTAGTACAAGAAATCGTCTTTATAATGCGAAGGACAGATCTTGTTAGAAGAAGCTCCTTAGAAAGGCCAAGGACTTCAAAAATGCAAAAAACAAAAAAAGTTCAAAAAGCTATTGTAAAAGTACTTCACAACAAGAGGGTAATCAATTCATTCCCAGACGTGGAGCAAATACCCAGTCGTGTATAGTAGGTGCTAGGAAAAGTTTTCAACGAGGTAATAAATCTGAAAAATTTTCCCCTCACTTTATAGTAGGTCTGTTTTGTTTGATTCGACGAACTTGTGCTCTCGCTAGAAGCAAACAACTTCATCATTTCAAACATTTTTGAAAGGTTTATGCTTTATTAAAGGCGGGTAATGTCCCATATAAAAAAAAAACACTTGCATTCTTTAGTGAACATATTAAAATCCCTTGACATTTTACAAGCATACATACTTATGTATGTATAGGTGAAAACACCTTCCCTTTTAAACTTTTATTTAAAAATTTTCTGCATATACGTGAGAGCACAGTCTAACAAACAACACCACACCGACCGGAAATACCTCCCCTACTTTGTGGGGGTGTAATGCCATTTGCACTTCACTTTTATTCCCCCCATACATAATGTGTCCATTAAGTTCTCCAATGGTGTCGACATGACATTCGCTTTGCCATAAAGTAAATAGGCGCATTTTGTTGCTAAAAATACAATTTTTATTGACTAACAGCTAAGCAGGTTGGTGCGTACGCCATTCCTTGCTTCGGCCCTGATTAATTACAGGCAAATAATGAACGTAATGAAATTACGTGCATTCCGGGAGGAGCGCAGGGTAATAAATGCGTGTTATTGAAATTTCGTATAAATGTGTTTTTTTAAATAATTTATCAATTAAGCAGAAATAAGTAATTATTCGCGTGTTTGACTAAAATTTATTTTATTTCCCGTGATTTAAAGCGTTTGTTCGAATCAGAGAGAGCAAGAACTGGTCGTTCAAAAACATGATCATAAGAAATTTATGTTTCAGAAATCGTTTCCGATGAAACCAGGTCAAAAGCAGAGGTGAAGTATATATAAAATTTGCTTGCTTTCTGCATTTTCCGGCATAAATATAAAAATAAGAATTTTAAGAACTTTTATTTTTAATGATTCTAAATCAAATTTATAAATACAAGAAAAAACAACCGCCTCGTCCGGGATTTGAAACCGGGACCTTCCGCTTGCCGGGCGACTGCTCTTACCACTGAGCTAACGAGACAGATGATTTTTCCTTCTTGCATTTATCAAATTTGTAACTAGCCTACTAAGCCACGTTTTGCTTTCAGCTGGCATTAACCAGTAACGATGAAAGCGCACAAATGAATTGTAAATTCAATTTTTATTTATTTTTCTTCTTGTATTTATAAATTTGATTTAGAATCATTAAAAATAAAAGTTCTTAAAATTCTTATTTCTCCATCATTGACCGATTCTAACAAGTGTAGGTTCGATTCCCGTCCGCGGGAAAATAAATAAATATAAAAGCCAATGTATACAGATCTCATGCCCAACTAGTAAGATAGAAGAGCTTTAAAGCGATAAAAACCAAATGTTAACTTCTGCAATATCTTCCAATTTCAGTCAACAACCATTTTCTTCTCTAACTAAAAAACGAAGACAAACACTGTACAGAAAGATATGTGGTGCGGTGAGGGAACATAGCAAACATCGGTCGGGTACATTTCCACACTGTGGTATCCCAATGTTCTGTCCTAATTGTCAAGTATAGAACCTTATTTAGGGCACATGTAAAGCAAGAAATGCTGTATTATTTATACTAATTATTTAATTATTATTAATTTTTTCATTGAACTTGGATGGAATAGACTGATCGGAAATTTAATTCAAATTTTTTATGCGTGAAATCGGAAGTTAAATAGCGAAAAATATTTTAACTTGTTTCTTATGAAGCTGCGGTGGATATTTTATTAGTGAAGTGTATGGATAACATTGATACCACGTTCAAATTTCGAATTTAAACTCTGCAAAAAATCGATGATACAGTGCCTAGCGGTGTTTTGAAATTGAAATAATTGAAGTGGATTTTTTTTGTTTTTTTTTCTTTTTTTTCTTTTGTACTGAGGTGATAATGATTTGAGAATTCTCATAATTTGTTTGAAATGTGCAAATTGTGACAAAACTTATAATCGAAATGATTTAAAAATACAGTGTAACGGTTTCTGCTCGAGACCATTTCATGCCAAATGTTGTGGTGTTACGGAATATGACATCAATTTAACAAACCCAAAGGAAATTCTAATATGTTTGTGTAAGTAATGTCAAGGTTACATCTTAGATCATAAAACGAAAGGATAGGCTACCTTGTATAAAATTCGTGTACGTGTGATAAGCAATTTTTTTGTGGACACGGGAGGGAAATGACAAGAGGGCTGGGGTTTTAGTTTGTGTCAGTTCGATATTTCTGACAGTTCTCATTTGTCATTTCTTAGGTCGGGTGTTTTTTAAGTGATTTGTGAGTTAAAACATTAATAAAAGTGTTTTAAAATTTTGTTATATTGAAAAACTGGTACAAATAATTTTTCTGTGCAAGAGATTTGTTATAATCGAGACTCCGGAGTCTATAATTATGGTGGTGAAGTGCGCTGTGTTGTGCTGCAGAAACAAGCGGCGTTATTGTCGTCTTTAAGTAATCTTAATAGCTTTACTAATTAATTATTGTGTTTAAAATAAAATAAAAGTGAAATATTAATAAAAATAAACAGCCGTGGTAAAAAAATTACCGTTTGCCAATGCCGGTTTGTTTGCTTACAATTGAATTGTCATTGGGGCTCTTGTTTGATGTCAGTCAAGCAAAGGCAACGACAAGAAATATTATCAGCAAATAAATGGGGCACTAGGAAAACTCTTAAAAATGTAATAACTTATAAAAGAATTTTAAAATTATAAAATGAAAAAATGATACGAATCGCGCTGACAGGAAATTATAAAACTTGTTCAATATTTGATTAACTTTCGACCACTAAATTATGTGCCCGCTCAGAAAATATCGTAGTTTACGACTTCCATGACTAAACAAATACATCGATGCGATTCTACTACATCAAGAAAAATGCTTAAGTTTTTCTTCCTCATAGCCTATCCTTTCGTTTTATGATCTAAGGGTTACATGAAAAACGTACTAGATGTCATTAATGAAAACAGCGAAAGCACTGCCAGGCAAGAAAATGAAATCAAAAAAGTTTTAAAATATGTTCAAAACCTGAGTGCTGGAGAAAATAAGGTAATCAGTGAAATAAAAAAAAAATCAAACTGAAATCAATGAAAAGGAATCGTTTGCGAGTGTGGTGAAAAAAATTCAGCCAGTGATTGTGAAACCAAAAATAAACAAGACGTAAAAGTTATAGAAAGAGAATAAAGAATTCAGTTGATCCAAAAGTAATGTAATTGAAAATAAATAGTGTTAAACATAAGCAAAATGGGGTAGTTGGAATTATGTCTAGAATCATTTGAAACGATTGATTAACATGGGAGATAAGTATACTTTTCAGCCGGCAATATTAATAAAATCCAAAGTAATTGTGTGCCGAATGAACGAAAAGTATAGTGAATCGGAAATAATGTTAATGTTAAAGAATAAAAATGACTTATCAGAAGGCATAAGATTCATAAAAATAGTTGAATCTCGGAACAAACGTAATATGTATAATGCTATATTGGAAGTAGATAAATTAATTTTTCATAAAATTATAAGAGATGGAAAATTAAATTTGGGTTGGGATAGATGTATTGTTTATGATATCTTGAATGTGAAGAGATGTTGTAAATGTTGCGGCTATAACCATGATGCGAAATGTTGTAGAAACAATAAAGTGTGTCCTAAATGTCCAGAAGAGGGACATGATGAAAAATAATGTAAACAAAATTTTTTACAATGTATAAATTATCTTTCTGCAAACAATAGATTCAAACTTGATTTGGATATTAATCATGATACGCGAGATAGTCAATGCATCGTATATAAGCGAAATTATCGGTAGAAAAATAAAAAATAATTACTAGCAATTAGAGAATTTTAAATGTCTATATGTAAATATTCAAGCAGATACTAACAAATTCGATGAATTGGCACAAATCATTAGGGAAAACAACTTTTATGTAATATACCTTACTGAAAGACATCTGACGGAGAATGTAGAATCAGATGAAATTGTTATGGAAGGTCTGATATTATAAGATGTGATAGCAATTCAACCCACACAGGAGGAATTACAATATTTCTCAAAACTGAAATAACCTAAAAAGTTATGTATAAAATATAAGCAATCAAATTTGGTGGTTAGCATTCAACATCTCATATATAAACTTTAAGTTGACGATAGCGGTTGTGTACAGATCACCAGCATCTTCAAAAAGTGAGTTTTGTGAGTTTTTCAAAGAATGGATGGACATACTGTCTGAAATATTAATTTTAGGTGATTTTAATATTAATTAATTTGTCCAGGACACGTACAGGAATCTAATAAATGATATTTGTTCAGATAATGCGTGAAAGCAAATAATTTGTGAGCCAACTCGAATAACAGTGTTATCTAAAAAAATAGATTTTATCATCATAAGAAAAGAATCTAGTAATATACGTGCAATAGTACAAAAAGACTTAAAAATAAGTGACCATGAATCTATTATTAGTAGAATGGGTAGTTATGGAAAAATAGAAAGTAAAAACATAAGCAAATTAAATTTATGAAATATGATAAAATTGAATTACGAAGTGCTATTAAAAATAATTGTTTAAAAGGTGCTATTAAAAATGTGAGTGATTTTAAAAGAAAGACGTCGATATTTCAAACTGAATTAATAAATACGTAAAAAATTTAGCGTTAGAAAATTTGTTAAAAACTCTTCGAACGATTGGTACAATAACGACCTAAAAAGGAATAAAGAATACACCAGACGTAAGTTTGACAGAGCTGTATTATTAAATAGTGAGAGTGAATGGAAACAGTATAAATCTAGCAGAAACATTTATAAAGCGAAGTTGAACAAAAAATCACTAATTGTTCGAACGATAAACAAATGTTAAATGCACTCAAGACACCGGTATTGAAAAACCATAACTACGTGATTAAGGAAATACAATTCCCAGATGGTAATTACACTTCTGAGCTCACTATTGCAGAAAAGATGAATACTTTCTTTGTAAACAGTATACATGAAGTATGTAGATCTATTAATTACGTACCCTATAAGAACTGTATTGAGCCAGTTGAGTCAATCTTCAGATTCGAGAAAATTCAGTTAAATGATATGAAATATATTCTGAATTTAATGAACAAAAAAAAAGAGATTTTAACTTGTTAAATACTAGTATGATTATTGATTGCATAGAAGAGTTAGGACCGATAATAGTTGACATCATAAATGAATCACTAACAACAAGGATTTTTCCTGAAAGCTGGAAACAACCCATTGTCGTTCCAGTTGAAAAAATAAAAGTAAACATGTTAACAACTCACGAGAAAATAATGGAAAAGGTTGTACACAATTACAAAAGTATATTGAATTTAATTCGATAATTGGTGATTGTCAATTTGGGTTCCATCCTGGACACTCTTTTGAAACGGCTATAAACTTAGTGATATCAAGGTGGAAGGTAGAGAGAGATAAGAAAAAAGTTATTATAGCCGTATTTTTAGATTTAAAATGAGCATTTTGAGACTGTGGATAGGAAAATTTAATAGAAAAATTAGACAAATATGGAATACGCGGAATAGAAAAGAAATGGTTTGGAACGTATTTGAGTAACAGGATATAATGTACAAAAATTAACGGAACCCTATCTAAGGAAATAACAATAGATCAGGGAGTTCCTCAAGGCACAATGTTGGCTGCGATATTGTTCCTATTATATATAAATGATATTTCTTTGGTGTTGAAACATTCAAAAATTGTGCAATTCGCAGACGACACATTGATATATATATCCGGTGAGAATGAGTTATTATGTTTTAATGAACTCCAAGAAGATTTAGATCGATTGAATGAATGGTTGAGCATGAACAGACTGAAATTAAATGTATTAAAAACGATAGTAAATGGAGCGAATACGAGGCAATTGGTGATAGAAAATGATCAAAATGAGTTTGCAAATGAAATGAAATATCTCGGTGTTGTAATAAATAATAATTTGAACTTTAAGTGTTACATAGACTATGTGTGTAAAAAAATTTCGATTTTTAAACGTATTAGGAACAAGCTATCTGTATTAACGGCTATAAGTGTTTATAATACATTGATCAAGCCTCATTTTGAATTTTGTTTTTCAGTGTTATTCATTTGTAGTAATGAAATGGGGAATCGGTTACAAAAATTCCAAAACAAGGCAATGAGATCGATAATAAGGTGCAATAGATACCCTCCTATTAAACATATGTTAGATACTCTATGTTGGTTGAGTGTGAAATAGAAGGAATATGCTACCTAAATATTTATCTCAAATGGCAATATATGTTAATGAGGTTTACAGATTTACAATAACCTATCAATGAATATTAAAAATTAATTGAATATAAAAACATTTAAAAAAATCGTTTAAATTATGTGAAATGTAATAGATAGATTATTTAAATTATTTTATACTTATTTACATACTATACTTACTAATAAATCAATACATGCTGCAGCAACTCTGACTTCATCAAGTATCCAACATTCTTCCCCGACTCCGTACAGTGTTTTTACACTTTTTGTACAATGAATTGCTTCGCGGGATTTGTGGTTGTCCAGAATTTAGAAAACTCTAACTCTAAATTGGGAGTACTTGAACGTAGAAAACATTAAGTGAAGTATGTAAAAATTAGTTATTATACTGGAATGAGGTTTCACTGATTCCAGTACTAGGAGAGGATTTAAGCATGTTAAGATCGACGTACATGCATATGTAGAAATATATAAAAGAAAAAGATATAATTGAATTAAATTTGCACCAAATTTACGACTCAAGCCTTAGCTTGAAACCCGCAGGGAACATGTTGTACAAGCATACCAAGAGCCAAATGAAGTAGATTCAATTTAACCGAATCGGCATCAATAGAAAGAGTAAGTATTGAGCGAAAAGCTGTCCTCTTAAATGTCATCAATACCGTACAAATTTGTAACAAAATTTTTGGCATTCTAACGTAGTGTAGTGTGTAGTGTGATCCGTCGCAAGGCTCAACTTTTAATTCTTTATTGTTTTCCTTGTATATTAGCAATCAGCTTGAATTCTGGTGAAGTGCAAATGTATTTGAATAGACAAAATAGTAATTTTTTCGCATTCTTATGTAACTGAAACTTAATTTGAATATCGGAATGTCGGAGTAAGTATAAATACAAGCCGAGTATACATATACTTAATAATTGACAATCGTTTTTCACGAAAATTTTAACATGTCAGACTTTCCAGATATATATTTTAAGAATAAGTATAATATGAAGTTCGATATACCTGAAATGGTTAAGATGCAACTCCAGCATTTTTGTTAATATTGTTGAATTAAAAGCTTATTCCCTGGTGTTTCAGCTATAGTAAAAAAAAAGGAATTAAAACAATACATCCATACTAAGATGAATCCGTCGTATAATAAGATAATGAAACTACAACCACCATAAGCAAAAAAAAAATAAACTGAACAATGGCTTCTCTAATAAGAGCTCAAAAGCTTATTTTTCATTTGAGCCTATTGAAAAACTTTCTAAAGTGTATATGTACTTATAAGGAAAAAGAAAAAAAAACATTTTATCATCAGGAATTAATTCCACTCATGTACGCTGGATTTCAGGTGCTTCTTTCTTTTTAACTCTGATATGCATTATAGGCCCCAGATAATATGTATGTAGGTAGAACTGTTAAAATACTAGAATTTTGCGTTGCCATTCGGAGAGCCAACAATATTTTTCCGTCAGAAGGATTACTCTGTGGTACAACTTTAATTCCTTCTAACTTTTTGAAAGCATATCTAATGCTTCCAAAGTTTCGCTTTGCGCACAAAACGAAATTAATTATATTGAGGTACTCGAGGGTTACGAATTCTCATAATTTTCACAGATGCTGCTCATCTTATAACGAGTCGCGATTATATGAAAAAACTTTTTAATGCAGTAATGAAAAAGTTACATTTAGCACAGTACGACTTATATAAGGTTTCTATTATTGTACATGTCTAGTGTATAATGGCGTGTAAGTTGAAAAGTTGTTTATTATAAGAGTTTAAATATTTAATTGCTTGTCAAATGGAATTTCAACAAGAATTTTTTTAGATATGGTAAGTTGTCTGCCTCCCACCTTTTCAAAATACAACCTGCAATTCAGAAAAATATTTTCCTAATAGCAATTTCACACTGAAGTTGGTTTTCTCTTCTTCAAATGGTAGGTACCCCCGAAACCAAGAAAAAATTGAAAGTACTAAAGAAAAAGTGCAAAAAAATGTAGAGGGTTGCAACACGGAAACAAAAAGTGACAATTGTGTTTTTGAAAAATAAAAATATATATATATCTATATATGTATATAGTTAAATCAAAGCTAGAATGAGAGCTATAGTAATGGATTTAAGACCAATTTTGGCGATATCCTAGATAAATGCCCGTAAATAGAGCTATCCCACTTAAAATGTGATCGGTAAAGTTATTTTTCATATTACTTTCTCGAACAGCATCTCTTGAGCTAAGAATGATCGTTCAATAACCAAAATAACGAAAATGCAATTTTCCTAACTCCAGGAGAGGCACAGTTCTTCGTTTCTTCGTTAAGACTAGCGTCGTCAAAATATGCACTCGGTTTCATTTTTTCCCACAGATACATTTTTGTGTAAATTGGATTCAAAATAAGAAAAACCCCAAAACTTGTGTAAAATTTTCTTGGTGACCAACTAAATAAACTATTTGTGAAGATTAAAAGATTAAAAATATCTTAATCGATGAAAATAGCTGTAAAGTAGAAGTCAAAAGCACAACCTGCAGTACTTTGAATATGAGAGAATTTAACGATACTGTCCGAACGATTGTTTTTTGCAATATTACTAAACCAAGATCAGGACAGGAAGAACATGGAAAGGATTATGGCACATGAGGAGCTTGACCGATGTATGTCACCCTTAAACATTCAGGGATTGTATGCCGTAGGAAAGACAGAAGATGGTAGACTGTTCCATATTCGCACAGTTCGGGATAAAAATGCAAACGAAAGCAAATTGGTTAGTGCCAAGCAGACCATACAACGCAAACCAGTGTATCACGGGAGAGAAAGTAGCCACCGAGAGAGCAACACGCTTGCTGGTTAATAGGCCAGTATATTTTGACGGCAAATGCACGTTAATCATATTGACCTGATAAAATGGTGAGCGGAGGCATCCATTCCTTTCCCGCACCTTCGTGTTGTCCTATTTGAAGGCAAGCGCACGTTAATTGTGCTGGCCTAAAAAGCAGCGAGCGCATGCTCCATACCCAGTTCTCCACCGGTAGAAATAGTGAGTGTGTGAACTACTGTAGTATAAGAACTCTAAACTATTTAGAATAAGTAACCGTCAGTAATAAGAAGAATTATAACAACCTTCTAAGTCTCGAAATGTCGGGGAAACGGCCCTGGACAGTCTACTGACTACGCGCATAACACCCGACGTTACAATTTCTTACACCTTTTGCAAAATCCAAAACTTTTGCGTCTTTGGTAACAGAGAAGATGTGATTTGTCCAGATTCACTTACTGGGAATACTAGAGCTAAGAATTCATAAAAAAAACCTGCTTTAACTTAGACTGTAAGCCTTAGACTGGTAAAAGAACAAGGCCATAAAAATCATTTTTAATCGAGCGCTAAAAAAGCAGGGCTTCAAAAAAAATACTTCCAGATAAACATTGCGAGTTACTTTGACCCCTGATTGATGTGTGAAACAAGTTTTTCTTTAACTCAAGATCCTGTACTCGAAAAAAATTTAGAGAGCTCATACCTACACTGTAAAAAATGCACAAATGGTTGCCAGAAAGCTTAGGTATTTTTTCCTAAAATGTAGGGAATATTTCCTTAAATTTACGAGAAAACCTTACATTTTAGGGAATATTCCCTAAATAAATATGAAATATTTTTATATAATAAAATTGGCCAGTACCGGTAAGTATGAACTAGTGTATCATTAGTGTACAAAGAAAACTTTTAAGAAATCCTATACTTGACGTACTATTTTACAGGTCACCAGTTACAGTATTGCTATTAAATAGCGTGCAATAGGAATAGGGATATAAATGGCAGTAATAATAAATCAATCCAGATATCTATTAATCCCAAAGAAGTGAAATTTTCCTAGGACCAGAAACACATGAAACCGATCACCTTGGAATCCGACCATATCCGATTTGAATGAAACCTTCACAGTTTGTAAGGAATACCAAAATAGCTAACCTGTATATTTTGTGTTTCCCTGTATTTTTATATTGCAACTAGAAACCTTATCTTTCTATGTACAAAAAATTGCGATGGAGTTCGGCGGCTCGGCATCCTTTGTGAGATATGAATTTTTAAAGTCACTGTATACCCAAAGCAGGTTACTTGAGGAGATCTTTTTTTCTATTGGGAACCTCTTATTTCTTTGTATTTTTATTTTGAAATAGCAGACAAATCAAAGATTAATATGCCTATAATAACATGTTGGAAATGGTTCAAGAAAGTCCCGAGAGGCGGCGTCACTTAGTGCCAAATCGAACGAAAAATGGGGGCAAAAAAGAGTATCTAATTTTGTGGTATGTACTCGCTGAGAACTTTCTAAAATGTACCCACATGCCGAAAGTAAAAGTCGCGATTTTTAAATAGGCTTCCCTCGTCGGACGAATATTGGTTTGTCGTATACGCCATCTGATCATAATAATGGAAAACACATTTTAATGTTTTACCATCAATTAAAAAATATCTGCCCGATAAAATTATGTTATTTTTGTACCATTGTTATTCCGATTTATTAGATGGCTAAAACTGCTTGAATTAAGCTTCTTACTAAAGTAGTCAGAGAGTTATAATTACATAATTTAATTCAGTAGCTTGTCGTATACGTCAACATATCAAAGGTTATTTTTTCTCCATATACATACGACAAAATAAGAGCACGTACGTCACTCCAATATTGAATAAAGTTTGAAATTGTATATTCATATCACAAAATATTTACATAATTTTGTGAAAATTACCTCGAGAAACAGATACAATTGGTATAAGATCAATAATGTTATATGAGCATAACAGTTAAATAAAGTGAATATCAAACGCTCTGTATGGCAACACCAAGAATAGGTCGCCCAATTTAGTTCATTATTAAAGTTGCATTTACTATTTTTATGAAACCCTGTGCAAAATATTTCAGCTCTCAACGTCGACGCATTCTCAGTTTTCAAAGTTCAAAGTTTTCTTTGTTGGTTTTTATTAGTAAAGATGTGGTTTTATATCCAAGGTCTCTTCCATTATAGTTTTAAATTGAAGTGAGATTAAATCAGATCTTTCCTATCTTAAAAATTTTATTTTTGTAAAAGGTATTTGTGCAAAATGCAAATTGCAAGATTTGTTGCAGTTTTAAGTAGTTACGATATATACAAGTGCTGATTTTTAGGGATATGCGACCAAAGTGCTTCTCATTATCTCAGCAACCTTCAGAGTTAAGTAAAAACCGATTACAGATTCGGAAAGAACGGAATCAAAAATCTATAATACACCTTTTAGGTCAAAACCATTCCAATTTAGCGTGTACGACAAACCAATACTCGACCGATGAACATGTCTTCTGATCTTCCAAAAATTTCGTATAGATAGTCCCCTCATAAGCGTGTATCCATAAAATATAAAAAATTGGAACCATCGACAATTCGTTTAAGTAAGTTTCGGAATGAATTTGTCTGACAGAAATTTTGGCCGTCGAAAATTATTAATCGTAACTAATTCGGGAGGGGAGAGAAAACATCCTCAAAGAATCAGAAAAAAACTAGCAAGAGAAATTTTGCAAATCGGAAAAATTTAGTCGAGATTTTGAGTGGGGGTGTTTTAGTCCCATACAGATTAACGGTGACTTTAAGAATTCATATCTAAAAAAGGAAGCCTAAGGCATCGCAATTTTTTGTACATAGAAAGGTAAGGTCTTTAGATGCAATAATAAAATGCCACAACAAGAAAAAACAATACATTCTCCTCAGTGCAGAGCTCCCATACAGGTTACTTTGGGTATATGGTGACTTTAGAAATTCATATCTCAGAAACGTAGCCGGACACCATCGCATTGTTTTGTACATAGATAGATAAGGTTTCTAGTTTGAAAATGAAAATAGGAAAAAAAGTACTAGAAGTCCTCACTAGCGAATAGTACTATAATTTTGAAAAAAAATACTGTTATGAACAAAAAAATTTGCTAGTTCAGTACTTTAATATTTTACAGAAAATATAAAGCTTTATGCTTCATTTGGCATTTGAATCAGAAAAACGTGTTTCTTCGTTCTGGAGATAAGATTTTTTGAAAATGACGTTTCACATTAAAATCACAAAATTTCTAACCCCCTATCATTGAGTGTGGTCTGTGGGGGCGGGGGGGGGGGGGGGGGGGGGCGTGGTAGGGAAATCAAAAAATTTTTGGTGCGCTAAGTTTCATCCAAATCGGAGATGGTCGGGTTCAAAACAAGCCCTCTTTGATCGCTATCGTGTGGATTGGCTGTATGTATTTATGAGCTCGATATAGCTGACAGAAGGTACTACCAACATGTATATAAATGGACTGACTGATCTCCTGTTTCATGTGGCACCAGTCTTGCTTTCAGAAAGTATGCTCTCACTGTCAATGCTATCAATTGTCGTAAACTGGCGCTGTATTAAAATTATTTGGGAATTTACTTCTATGCATGTCAGTCAGTGGCGTTGGTAGAGCTTTTGCCACCTGCGGCGGTCCTGAATTTGCCGCCATTTCTATCTTAATCAAAATTAAGACTGGTTATTAACAATTATTGAGCATAAATAAATAAATGAGTAAATCCATTTATTTATTTTGTTTAAACAGATTATACACATAATAATAAACGTATGTTGATTTATATATTTATAATTCTTACTTTTTATTACAAAAGTTTTGAATGACATTGTCAAAATTTATATTATCTGTTAGTTCTCATTGTATGGATAGTATCACTAGATTTCGTTATCCTAAATCACTCATTGTGGAACAAAAATAAATTTTTAATTAATTTTAATTTGAAAAAGTTCCGTTCACAACTACCGACACTGTTGGCTATTGGTAAAAAAATTCTTAATAATATTACTATGTTGGGAACAGAGTTCTCCAACCTATATTTTTGCATAAATATTAAAAGTATTCCAACCTTTTGGTTGCTCTTGTACATCAGGTAAAGACATAAAATTCTGAATCCTTTTCTTTTCAATATGAAATTGTTTCTCGTCAATGTCAACTTGACAATCAAAATTTTCATTTAAAAGATTAGATGGTTTAGGCATGAATACTTCGTTGCCAGAACATATAGTTGCTCAACCCGTACTCTTATTTCCTGGATAACTCTATCCATCAATAACAAAAACATTTCTCTTTGTATTTGTACTTCTAAAGATAGCCCCACGGCCCGCAAATTTTCACCACTCATAATTTTTTTTCCTTCTAACTCGACGCTCAGTGGATATCTCTAACTCTTCACATATTTTTTTCTGGCTTTTGTAACTGATTTTTGCACTAGGGTGTCCCTTTGTCCAATAAATTACATTGATAGATATTTTAGTTGAGTAACCGTCACCGCATCTCCTCTTGTGTCCACTGCGACTTGATTTTCAGTCGAAGTCGACGCTGAGGTAAAATTTTAAATTAAATTAAAGCTTCAACTGCGAAGAAATCCAGAAGTGCCAACTACTGTTATTGAACTCAAGCGGGTCGCCGCCGGCACCAACTTTGTACTTGACCAAAGCTTAGTTTCAGCTGCAGTCGCAGTCGAAGTTGCAATTGTATCTTGACACATGAATTTACCATTTGGGCAAAGTCGCAGTCGACTGATCAGTCGTAATTGTAATTCAGGCTTAACACCTGGACCAGTGACAGAAACTATCAAATTTTGCAAAAACATCAATAAAATTTGGAAAAACAAAAAATAATCAAATTTTGCAAAACTTGATGATATTTTTTGCCAGATTTGACTGAAAATAACTCCAGTCGACAACCAAAGTAAATGAAAAGTCTGCCGAAATATTTGCTGTAAATTCCTAAGAAGAAATGAATGTTTATTGCTCGTCTCATTGCTCATAAAATTGCAATACAGTGGTGGACTAATCATATAAAAAAATTTACGAAAATCAATAATAAAATTAATTTAATTAATTAATTTAAATTGCCCAAGCAGTCAAAATGACTGCTTTTGGGCAATATTGGTATAACACATACATATGTATATCAGAAACAAACAGGAGCCAACTGTAAATAAATGTCTTTGTATCAAGTCTCCAAATTATAAGAAATTGTACCGTTATAGACATAATTTTTTTTCTAAACGAAATTAAAATCTACACAGTAAAAAATTTGCATAATTGTTGCCACAAAGCTTAAGTATTTTTCCTTAAAATGTGGGAACAATACCCTAAAATGTAGGGAATGTTCCCCTATATTTTAGGCAATGTTCCCTACATTTTAGGGAATAATACCTAGGCTTTGTGGCAACAATTTGTGCATATTTTACAGTGTAGTGTTAAGGAAATTTCTTCTTACTTCCTAATTTGTTCTTAAGTTAACTTTACATCAACCGGCACGTATTGGCGATTACCATGACCAATGGGGCTCTGTTTACAATAACAACAATTGCGCTAAAGAAATTGTTAACAGCTGATGTTTGTTTACATACGTGATTAAGCTTAAAAATCTCAACGTGCGTCGTGTCGATAAGGATTGCCGGGATCAGCACGAATTATATTATAATAAATCATCTGTGGATTACAACATTATTATGTAATTAATTTTTATTTTTAAATAATTTATACAGAAATATAAAAAATGCCGCCCGATATATTTGCCACCCAGTGGCAGAACCCCGACCTCCCCCCTCCCCCTAGATACGCTACTAATGTCAGTTGTATTTACCGAATCTACAAGAAAAATATTTGTGACTATTTGTATCGCTAAGTTTTAATTATCAGTCGAAGGCTGTTTTGGTAGGATAGTTTTGATTACCAAGTTGGCAGTTCTAGAAATACCGCTGAACTTCAAGAAATTTCTCGTTCCCAATCGTTAGAGTTCAGTGGGAAAGTATGCTCTCACGGAAAGAGACGGAAATATGAAAGTGGCGCCATTTGCTTTCATTCATTTTTGGTTCAACGAGCAGCCCATTTACATACATGTCAGTGGAAGGTACTTCTTCTTCCACAAATTTGTACCTTTTAACATGTAATATGGTGTCCCCTATAATTCCAAAAAATTCACACCAAAACACGAATATTCAAAAGACAAAACGAATTTTCGGACAGAAAATTTTAAACTTCAGTTTTTCCTCAATTAAAAATGTTTCGTAAATTTATTTCGGATTCACAATATGCTCGCATTTTTGTAAAAATATCAAAAGGCATAAATCAAAGCAAACATATTTACATTTTTATAGTTGAAAATGAAATTCATTTCAACATGCTATTTGAATGTGAATGTGAAAAATACCAGGCGGAACAGACGTCGCGGGCGACGGGAATTTCCTGTGAAATATTTTAATTTTCCTCGACAAGGCATAAATCATTTCTAACGAACCTGGCTCAATCCCCCCATGCACAGATTTTTCTATGTCATCAGTTCTACAATGCTCTTGATTAATGAGATTCGAAAAATAAATGAAACAATCCCAAACGTCACGTTGTTTTTACCTTTAATTAAAAACTCTCCTCCATTGCAAAAACACCACATCAGGAATCAATTATGAATTTTTTATTGCATCTTGCTATATTATCAGTATTACACCAGAACTGAAAAATTTGAATTTATATAGCGACATGAAATGTTCGAACGTCAGTTACTCGAATCAAAAAATCTTGAGATCTAGTGGTGTTGCATTGAGGGGCGAAATGTTAAAATTTTCTTTTAACTATGAATAAACAATGCTAAAACTCACTTCACGTTTTTACGTTTTCCCATACTTTCCCAAGAGAAAAACTATGAATCAGGATTCAACGAAAATTTCATTAGCAATACCCACTGGGAACCACATATACTAAAATTCTCTGTTGCCTTCCATTCTCTCGACTCCATAAAAGTGTAATCTGTGGAGTCCTAAAGTATCCCATTTGAATAATATCAACACTGAAGATGTAGAACAGACTTGTTTGAGATTTCAATGCGGTTGTGGTTACAATACGACGCTGCACACAGTAAAGAAGTGTCTGCATAGAAGCTCTAGTTCTTGAATTGATGGTGACTACGACGACGACAATGACAGGGAGGAAAATGTAGCTTTTGTCATACAGAATGGACGAAATTTTCTCAGAACCTTGTGTTCAATCACAGGTCAACTTAGTTGAAATCTTTAAGTCAGTCAAGGTTAATTAAGTAAATTAGCAAAAGAATTGATCTTAAATCTTGGTTAATGCCTTATTGCTAGAACTTCGTGGTACGAAGTGCTGTTAGGCACTTAAGTCCAGAATGAAGGTCCCTCTAAATTACCATTAGGACCATTGAAAGTAAAAGTCAAAAGGAAATTTAGTAATTTGTTTAATTTATGCAAGTATGGGTGGAGGGAAACAGGATAAGATTGTATACATTTCCATATGGATGAATCTCAACTGAACAACGTCTTCCAGAATACAAACATTTATAATTATTGTAAATGAAGAGAAAGTTTCGGTCCTGAAGATAACTTTGACTGATCGGATAAGAATATGATTCAGAATTTGAAAAATAAAATTTGAGAGAAATGTCGAATGAATGTTTCAGAGAAATGAATCAGTGTAAAAGCAAAGGAGTTACCAAAACCAAAAGTCGTGATGTAAAAAAATTATTGATTTTCCCAAATTGAAACACGGAAAGAAAAAAGGATGGGAGTGGAGGAAAACCTTAAAATCTTTATGTATTTTTGTTTGAGCGTCAGGAAAATTGCTAAAAACGAGGCAATTATAAAGCTAATCGACGGTGCCATAAAATATGTTTCAAGACGATGTCACAGTTTAGACATAGGTATATTGTACGAAATTTCCCTCCAAGAAACCTTGTTTATGGAGGTACCTATTGAATAAGATACATGCATCCCGTAGAATATCAAATCAAGTAATGATTACATCATTTTCATTGGCCAATTTTCTTGTAGATCTCTTGGTTCGGTAATTTATGTCTAAATCGCGCTGTTTTTCAATCCCTTCCCCTTTGGGTGAAACCGTGTCTTCCTTGAAAACGGACTTAACACAAAGATCCGCGATACCAAACTTGGTCAAATTCATTTTTTTTATAAATCCCTATTACCAGCCAATTTTGAAAACCTTATAGTTTGCAACATTGAAGAAACGCGTGTTACATAACTTGTTTAAATTTAATAGTAGTGGAAAATTTCAATAATTGTACAAGTGTATCAACAATTTTCGTCCAATGAAAGTGGTATGGACTTGTATTACAAATTTGTACCTGCTGATAGCTGGCGCGTATACAGGGGGAGGGTCACGGGGGTCATGACCTCCCCCAAAGCGCCACCTCACCTTCGCAATGAATTGGCGCTGTAACGCACTTTGCCAATCTGTAGCGATAGCTATCGCTGGGTGGGCATTTATTTATCTTCTTTTGAATAGTTATAGTGGATTCTGTAGAGAGGGTATAATAGTCGTTTGGTCGTAGCACTTCGTCTTTGAAACGTGTACGATTTTTTTAAAATTTTCTTGTGTTTAATGTAGTGTCGAAAAGTCATTTTATCACAGGATGGTAAGTAATTTTGGAATATTAGATATTTATTAAAATTTAGGGTGGGATTGTTTAGAAATAGATACGCAATGGTTAGCAGCCCGGTTAATATGATGCTTTTATTTTTGTATTGCACCGATTACTCCTATAGATGAAATTCGACATTTGAAAGTCTTATTATTTCTAAGAAAGAAATTGGTCAGCGATCATAAATTTTTTTTTACCTATCTGATTTTCGGACATAAAATCGATAACAGCACAACTTGCTGGGGAGCTCGTAACAGAAGCATAAAAACTGACTTAACGAATTTTGAATTAGAGTTCTTCCAGTAGAACCCTAGTTCAATGCAATCAACGTCTAGCCACCCGTTGATTTTCCATGTCGACACTGATTTAAGCCTGAGTTGTTCAAACGTTTTACGTTCGTAGGGAAGCATTAAAGTTTTCTTAGAAATATACTTACAAATTATCCCTAAGACCTTTAATGATTAACTATTTACAGACAACAGTCCAAACGAATTGGTGGATTGATTCTGGTGGTTCACTCTTTCGGACAAGGGCACAAGTATTCACTTTTCTTAGAAAGGTTTGACATTTTTTCTTTAGATTTTTCATGCACTCGTTTGTAGTACATACATACTACTCTCATATAAATTAACAGAAAAACCCAACATCAAGAAAACCCATGAGAAACAATAAAATCATTCAAACAGCAATCAATGAAAATATTTGAAATTACTTCACGCTAACAGCCGTGAAAAATATTCTAAAAAATTGCATCACTAAAATACTTCCGCCAAAGCATTCGAAATCATAAACACAACATATGTGTAAATGATGTAAGCCATTCTTACATCCAATTCATTCTTACCTTTACCTTCTTTTGCCGGCACCAATAAACAAATATTATGTAATAAAAACATTTCTCTTCATTGCATGAAGTTACGTATTCTGTGACAATGAATAGTGATTGCACATGGGTCAACATTTCTTGTGAACGATTTGCATTGCGATTGCATGATTGCTTTGACTGAAATTTTTGTCATATTTGAAGTAATAAAATTGTATTTAGGTAACCTTAGAAATTATGTAGGTAAGTTAAGAAATTCAAGAATTTTTGTATACCTTATGAGTAAGGTCGATTATATATAAGCAGAACATTTTTGAATAAAAAACATTCTTTCTCGAGACAGGAAAAGAAGTAGTCTTTCAATACAAATTCTTCCTGCTCATTAAGTCGGCAGTTCTAGTTGTACTAGAACGCCTAATCATTACTCCGGTAACCATAGCTGGCCCTTGGCTTAGCTTCCGGAAGTCGCCAGTTGCTGTGAAGAAGATACCTCTGGGCATAATTGGAGATTCATTACCTGATTAACTGGGAAGTATAGTTAATCATTACATGGCGACCCTGCCTCCCGAGCTGATAGCAATTCTGAAGGAAGACCCTAGAGCTGGACCAAGACCAATATCCATTGAGGAATACCGTAATAGGAAAGCAGCCGAGCAGCCCACACAGAAGACAGCAAATAATATCACAAAAAAGAAGAAGAAGAGAGCCGGAAAACTGGTGAAACATAGACGAGAGTTAGCAGAATTACATAGGCTGACCACCCTAGCCGTCACCAAGGTTGAGAAGAACGCGTTCTTGGATGACATCCGGATAAAAAAGCAGCAGTACTGGATTGCGAAGAAGAAAACACCACACAATTTACATTCAGGAGATAATACAAACAATGGGCGGAAAGGAATCTAAAAATAAAGAAGCCACCTCGAATCAGGACGCAGCAGCATCATCATCAGGAAATTCATTCTTAACAGCGGAAATATATATTGAACATGCGACGGATATAAAAATTTTTTTAGGATTAATAATAGCCTTAATTTTAGTAATGATATTATACAAATACGTTAAAAATAAATTCATAAGTAGAGTAAAGAAAGAAGCTAGTAAATTAGTAGTAGCAGTTTAAAATAGATTCATGTAAGAATTTTTTTTTTAATAAACAAAGACAACAAAACAAAAACATGGCTTTGATAAAAGATGCAGAACTTCAAGACTCTAATTAAGGAATTGGAAAAGACTCTAGAAAATTTCAAGAAAAGTCCGAAGAGAATCTATTCAGCGCAGTTTTTGCTAGTAAAAAGGAATTGGACAGACAATTTAAAGGCAACGTTTCTTGAAGAATATAATCAATTAAATACAGAGCAGAAGCAAATCAATGGCAAACTATTAAATAAATTTAAAACCTTATACGAAGAAATAAATAAATACATTATCATAAAAACACAGCAGATTCAAGAGGTATTGGAAAAATCCATTGAAGAAGAAGAAGAAGAATTTACGGACAGCTCAGGCAATCATAATAGTTCAATAGAGGAAACCATAAATAATAACACAATGACATCCTTTGACATAGCGAGCGTCACTAAAATAGTGCCAATATTTGACGGAGACTCGCAACAACTAAACAACTTCATCAATTTAGCAGAGTATTTCCATGATGAATTAAAAACACAAGAAGATAAAACGAAACTGGTAAAATTCCTGATAAAAACAAGATTATCGGAAAGAGCTCGTAACAGAATAGTTAACGAAGCAGATCCCATAAATTTTAAATCTTTTAAGGAAACATTATTCAAAACTTTCAGACCGCACAAAAATGCACTAAAACTCCAAAATGATTTGTCTAAGGTTCGACAGGGAGATAAAACCTTGCAGAGCTACGTTTCAGAGATTGATGCTCTGATAGCAGATTTGAATAATATCCAAATATCAGAACAAGGTGAACAGAATAAAGACATCATTACAAAGATGAATGATAAGATTGCCTTGAACTCTTTTAAATCGGGACTGAGAAATGCAATCAAATATACAGTATTTGCCAGCAGACCTGCAACATACGCTGATGCTATCGATCTTGCACAAGAAATTGATTCAGAACAAGCCAAATCAGAAGAAAACAGAATCTACAGATTCCAAGCGCAAACTCGCAGATCTGGATCATCATATGCAAACAACTACCATAGATACAATAACTTTAACCAGCAATCACGTAAAAACTATAATAGTTACCAACCGCAAAGCAGATTTAATAATAACAGAAGAACATACTTCAATAGTAACGCTAGAGCCAACTTCGCGCAAAATAATTTCAGAAACAATGGAAATCCTTCTCAAAGACAGTACAACAATACGAACAGAGGGAATACCAATTACCAGAATAGACAACCACGACGGATTAATTTGTTAGACTCGGAAAACTACGAAACCGTCCCCGGAGAACACCTATCGAGGGACGAGGAATATCAAGAACAAATAAACAATTAACGAGGATACATTTCATTGATGTAGGCATGCTAACAAACTACATATCATTACAGACTACCACAACTAAAGCTTCAGCCTCATCATGGTTTATAGATACTGGTGCGGACATCTCGATCGTCAAAATAAGCTGTATAGATTTTAATATTGTAAATAAAAGTGAAATTTGTAAAATAAGAGGCATTACAAAGGGTGAAAGTGAAACCTTAGGAACATTAACATTACAATTTGATGCAGAAGGTGAAAAATTTAAACATAAAGTACATATAGTAAGTGAAAATTTCCCTATCGCGACAGATGGACTACTAGGGAAAGATTTCTTCATAAAATATAAGTGTAAAATAGACTATGAAATTTTTATATTTACAATTTGTGCAAAACTTAGTGATATTAACCTACCCATTATAACTAAAGTTCCAGAACAAGAATTCATTACTATACCTTCTAGATCTCAAATTATACAACCTATAAACATAGAAATAAGTGAAGATAGTGTAGTGCTAAGTAAAGAGATCAGAGAAGGGCTACACGTAGCGAATACTATAATACCAGCAAAAGGTATAAAACATATAAAATTAATAAATGTAACTGAGAATGACATACACATAAAGAATCCGCAGTTAGAAGTTGTTCCTTTGAATAATTTTAGATTCATAAAGAAGACAATCAGACATAAGGTTAAGGAGGAAGAGAGATTTGAACAACTAAAAAGTGAGTTAAATGTACAAAATTTGGATGAAAAAGCAAAGGATACGCTATATGAATTATGCAAGAACTATACAGATATTTTCTATCTAACTAATGATAAATTAACAGTTAATAATTTTTACCAGCAGCATATATCGACACACGATAATTCTCCAGTATATATTAAAAATTATCGTCTTCCGCAGACGCAATTGGAAGAAATAAATAGACAAGTGGACAAACTGCTAGATGAAGACATCATTGAGCATTCAACAAGTGCATACAATTCCCCCCTTATTGGTAGTACCCAAAAAGGATAACAAAGGTGAAAAGAAATGGAGAATGGTTGTTGACTTTCGTCAACTCAACAAAAGAATAACGGATGACAAATTTCCTCTAACAAGATTAGAAGATATTCTGGACAACCTAGGAAAAGCTAGATATTTTTCGACTTTGGACCTCACAAGCTCTTTTCATCAGATTGAACTGGATGAAGAATCACGACCACTCACAGCCTTTTCAACAAATAAAGGGAATTTTCAATTTAAGCGACTACCATTTGGTCTAAAAATATCAACCAACAGTTTTCAACGCATGCTATCCATAGCACTCGCAGGACTAGACGCAGAGACATTCCTATATGTTGACGACATAATTACTTATGGGTGCAACCTACAACATCACAACAGGAATCTAATAAAAACATTCAATCGCTTAAGAGAATACAACTTGAAGCTAAATCCACAAAAATGCAATTTTCTACAAACAGAAGTAGTTTAGCTAGGACACCTTATAACCAGTGAAGGAATAAAGACAGATCCAAGAAAATATGATAGCATAGTAAACTACCCAAAGCCAACAAATGCCGATGAAGCTCGAAGATTCACAGCATTCTGTAATTACTACAGAAGATTCATCGCAAACTTTGCTGAGATTGCAAAACCACTCAATCAGCTTACAAAGAAAAACACACCATTCATATAGTCGGAGCAATGTGAAGAAGCATTTCAAACATTAAAACAGAGACTAATAAGTCCTCCAGTTCTCCAATACCCAAACTTCGACGAACCCTTTATCCTAACTACAGATGCTTCTGACTCAGCACTAGGAGCAGTACTATCACAAGGAGAAATTGGAAAAGATTTACCGATTTCTTACGCAAGCAGATCTTTAAATAAACACGAATTGAACAAACCCATCATAATTAAAGAATTACTAGGAATCTACTGGGCTATAACTCATTTCAGACCATACTTATATGGTCGCAAATTCATAGTAGTTACAGATCATCGTCCACTCGTCAGCCTATTTACTCATAAGAATCCATCATCAAAGATGACACGAATTAGAATGGAATTATCGGAATATGACTTTGAAATCATTTATAAAAAAGGAGCGCTAAATACAAATGCAGACGCACTCTCGAGAATTAAATTGAGCTCAGAAATATTAAAAGAAATGGTACCAAAAGAAATAAATAAAATAGAGAAAATATATAATGTGAAATCACGTGATAAAAATAAAAGCACGGACGAATCGTCAGGCCAACTATTCATCCATCAATGTGCTTCTATTTCAGAAATTAATACAATAAAAAAGTTAAAATTTATAAATTTAGAAGAGGATATCCTAGAAAGAAGATATAACAAGAAAAAGAATATATTTATAAAAAAGAAAGAAGTTGCAATCGAGTATAGTAATAAACCATGCCTTAGATTAGGTTTTATCTTGGAGACACTGTCACTCTCTATGATTAGCAACAGAATACAAAAGCTAGCTCTATCCACGAAAGATAGTATATTCAAGAATGTAAACATAAAAACATTTAAAGAAGAATTTAATAAAATACAAAGAAAGTTGATAAAAGAAAGAAACAGCTCCATAAGAATAATTTTATATGAACCTCCTAAAAATATAACCGACAAAGAAAAACAATTGGAAATAATTAAGGAATTTCACGATACACCACACACAGGTGGACACACAGGAATAAAGAGAACCATCAACAAAATCAAACAACGTTACTGCTGGAAAAATCTGAATAAAATGATTAAATCGTACGTCAATAATTGTGAAGAATGTAAATTAAACAAAGTTGTGAGACATACTAAAGAACGCTTAACAATTACTGACACTCCCAGCACTAGTTTCGAAACATTAGAAATAGACACAGTAGGACCCTTAAGACAAAGTAAGTACTACAGGTACATACTAACATGCCAATGCCAATTGACGAAATACGTTGAAGCATTCCCGATGGAAAACAAGGAAGCGAAAACAATCGCGAAAATATTGGTTGAAAAGATCATCTTAAAATATGGTGCATTCACAAAAATTAGAACAGATAAGGGAACTGAATTTGTGAACAGTATATTCAAAGAAATATGCAAAATTTTCCATATAGAACATGTTACATCTACCCCATTTCACCATGAGACCATGGGTTCAATCGAAAGAAACCATAGAGTACTGAATGAATATTTACTCTCTACATGTAAAAACGACCAATGGGATGAATGGCTACCTTATTTTACGTTTTCCTACAATATAACACCGCACTCTGAAACCAATTTAACACCATTCGAACTAATTTACGGAAAGATTGCAACACTGCCCAACTTAAGAAATCAAGACATAAGTGCAATATATAACATAGATGATTATGCCAAAGAGGTCAAATATAGAATACAGCAAACACAAAAACTTGCAAAAGCCATATTAGAACTAACTAAGAAAAACAGAAAAACAATTCATGACAGAAACACCAAACCATTAAATATTAAAGTAGGAGATAAAGTTAAAATAAGAGTAGGGAATAAGAGAAAATCGGAGCCACCATACAAAGGACCGTACTTAGTTGTAGAAACAAATAATGTAAATAGCAAGCTTAACATTAATGGAGAAATTAAAGAAATCCACAACAATAGGCTAGTTAAGTACTAGAATAGAGTATATATCTTAAAAACATGTATTAAAGTAAGACAGAGGTTAATAAGATTCATTACTTACAAAAACATCACAGTAGGACAAGATAATATGCAAACGCAAATCAAAAAAAAAAAAAAAAAATTTTCAAACAAAAATTTTTTTTTCCTAATAAAGGGAGGGATGTAGTACATACATACTACTCTCATATAAATTAACAGAAAAACCCAACATCAAGAAAACCCATGAGAAACAATAAAATCATTCAAACAGCAATCAATGAAAATATTTGAAATTACTTCACGCTAACAGCCGTGAAAAATATTCTAAAAAATTGCATCACTAAAATACTTCCGCCAAAGCATTCGAAATCATAAACACAACATATGTGTAAATGATGTAAGCCATTCTTACATCCAATTCATTCTTACCTTTACCTTCTTTTGCCGGCACCAATAAACAAATATTATGTAATAAAAACATTTCTCTTCATTGCATGAAGTTACGTATTCTGTGACAATGAATAGTGATTGCACATGGGTCAACATTTCTTGTGAACGATTTGCATTGCGATTGCATGATTGCTTTGACTGAAATTTTTGTCATATTTGAAGTAATAAAATTGTATTTAGGTAACCTTAGAAATTATGTAGGTAAGTTAAGAAATTCAAGAATTTTTGTATACCTTATGAGTAAGGTCGATTATATATAAGCAGAACATTTTTGAATAAAAAACATTCTTTCTCGAGACAGGAAAAGAAGTAGTCTTTCAATACAAATTCTTCCTGCTCATTAAGTCGGCAGTTCTAGTTGTACTAGAACGCCTAATCATTACTCCGGTAACCATAGCTGGCCCTTGGCTTAGCTTCCAGAAGTCGCCAGTTGCTGTGAAGAAGATACCTCTGGGCATAATTGGAGATTCATTACCTGATTAACTGGGAAGTATAGTTAATCATTACACGTTTTCCTCAATTAAAACTCCCTAACTCTCTATTTGCGAATCTCTAACATACTTGGGTAGTTAGGGAAAACATGGGAAGTATCAGAATATTGAAGGACGGATAACTCTTTGTGGGAGGGTCGTAGAGTACTGGGGCTTCTTCCTTCAGACTTAGAGTCTAGAGTACAAAAATATAGATGTCTCATTTTTTGCACTTGGGTCAAGCATTTGGTGCATATATTTCTTCCGTTCTTTGTTTCATATCTATTAGTACTCTGTTGTGAACATTTTTCTCAAGGAAAGTGAATGTTCACGACCAGTCCTTCATATTGATAAGTTGAAAATATGTCCATTTTTGTAACAAAAAGCGGCCAAATTTTTTCATCTTAAAATGGACTGATTCACTTCTTTTACAGCTATCTCCAAAGCCATTTATCGGACTCAAAACCTAATTACATACCTATCTAATTAGGGAACAAAATGTAGATACGATTTAATCCTACATACAAGCTTTAACGCGCATATTTAAAATTTTTATAACATCTCTTCTATACTAGACGATCAAATTGATCATTTTCGCGTAATTTAAAATTTTTAGTGCGTACCTTGAGACACCAAAATTAATATTTCTCTGTAAGGATTGCAAGGATTTCCATAATTTGCTTTTGTAAATATAGCCAGGATACGCAGTGAGTGCATAATTTAATTATAAAATTCTAGGTAACTAGATACCTTCACAAAACACAACAAAAACAGCGAATAGAGAGTTTGGTACTTCTTAATACAAATTCCCCGAATTACAAAATTCCGAGTGGAGAGTTAAGTGTCAAAAGAACTCTCATCTTCGCAACTCCACAACTCTCCATGTTATTGCGTCCGGGCCCTGGTGGCCGACAATGGAGTTATATTGATTCCAAGAAGTTATATTGATTCAAGTGTTTTGGCTGTTTTTGCTCGCGAAAGCTATTTATGAGCGTTGGCTTATCATACATTTTTTACTTGAACATTTTTCTTTAGAATTTTTATACAGAATTCTTACGGCAAACTATAAAATTAAAATTCATTCGCTTTCCTCTGCAGTAGTTGGCGTTGCTTTGCTTGTACTTTCGTATTAATTCAAGTAGTGTTGTTCACGTTTCCTTTTAATTTATAGGAGCAGAATAAACCATTGATAACTTTTTTGAGAAAAAAGCAAGATCAATTAAGCTCCCATCAAAAGAAGTAGTCAGTGACATATCATGCACTCCCCCCCCCCCCGGTTTTCTTTAAATATGACTCAAGGAACAAGCACACAATCAGTCAATTACTTCACCCGTGACAGAATCGCTTCCGTCAGCAGCAATTTCTACAATCTCTGCACTAGAAGGCGTATCTGGTTATGAATCCTTAATGTCCACCCTGAGATTGACATTGATGTGAATAATATTATCGACAGGTTTTACAAATCAATCTGAAAATTGGATTTTGTGATATAACGTAAATATGATTTTAAAAAAATGTAAAAGTGACTTCTTCCGACTTTTTCCTCACCCTCGAACGTTTTAGTTGTGACCCCCCCTAGACTGCACGTCTGGATACGCGCCTGGCTGATAGCTTGTACATGCTTCCGCATAAAAGCGTGGGCCATCACACGTCTACCAAGGGTTTTTTTATGGCATGGATCCTTTTAGTTATTGCAACTGTTGATAAATTTCTCAGCTTTATGTCACAAATATTGCTCTTAATTTCCCAATTTGTTCCGATTTATTGGAGTACATTTTTGACTCAACATATACCTAAAAAAAATCACGAAGTATAGATTGCATAATTTCGGTGGCGAATGATATCGCCAAATCTGTGTGATGATCGGATCAAATTATCATCAATAGAGCCCATGTTTTGGTATTGTCTAAACCGTATAGCACCATCCTGTTCAAATCAGATGTCTTTCAAATCAGTATCATTGTATCGTATAGAGTAATTAGAAATTTAATCGATTAAATTAAAATTATAGTTGGTGAGACAATTGACGGGTTAATCGAATAAAAAGTCAATCTACAGTCTCGATTAAAAATGTAGTCAATGGACATATGTCAATCGATTACCAAGTTAATTATTTTTAATTATTTTTCCCTATTACAATTGTAATTAATTGACAAATTTAATGGTATTGTGATTGTCGATTGAATACTTTTCTAGAAAAGGAAAAAGGTGATAAGTTTATTTATCAAAATAATTATGGTTTGCTTTACGGTTCTCATCGATTTTGTGGAGTTGATTTTTTTTGGTTAATTTTTCAATCAAATAACATAATAATCGATTATCCCCCAAAATATCCTAAGAAACCAAGTTCAGCTCAGGGCTCCTACTTACTAGACTGAAACCCTTGACGTTCCAAGTAAAGAGTAGAGGAGTTGTCCAATCCCATTCCTAGAAGATACAGCGTTACATTATCGCTTTGATTGGTAATAGTTATGAAACTTAAATCGACTCCGAAAACAACGGCATTGAAAATGTTATCGGTAAATAAGTCATGAGCTAAGATAAGAATGTCATCGGGATATTTGCAAAGTTTTTCGACACTATGCCATAGCCTACACGCGGAAGTTTTTAGGCTGTTTTTACGGGTGAGAAGTATTCGGGGGTAGGAAAAATTTTATGCTACCAAGTTTTGATCGGGAGTATAGGCAGCAATCATTACTACTGCAAGCAAATTAGCTCCGGTCATTTTTAAATTTCGAAATTTCTGAAATATCTGATCAGATGACTGTACAGATGTTTACCTGCGATTTGAGGTGATAATATAATAATTTAATTATCATAACGTGCTGTGAACTTGTGATACAGTTATTGATTATATAAAAAACTGTAACTTAATTGAACACGCACACAAATAATGTTGGTAGTCATATAAGGAACTACCGCGGAGTAACATTTTGTGCTTGCATGTTGAAAACACAAGGGGAGGAAATTCTTTCCTTTCCTAAAAACTTCTCGTGTGGGTAGGCACTATAAAAGAAAATCTGAACCGACTAAATTTACTCGATTATTGACATTTTTTAGTCATTAATTTTTTTTTTCTCTAATTAGTCAAATTAGTTGCTGTATCGAAACACATTCAAATTTTTTCATATAACACATCGCTCTTTGTTGGGCAAGCATAAGGCTGAATATCAGCCGATTTTACAATTTCTCGCGAAGCAATTTCTTAAAACAATTCCTGGACGTAGCCACAGTATATTTCAGTTAGTTAGTTAGAAAGACTTTATCGTCAAATAAAGAGGATATTTCTATAATGGAATTTTATTCCAACTATACACTAACCCACGAGGCAAGGTTTAATATACAAGGTACAGACACAAATAAGAAAAATACAGATAACCATCCACCGTACTTAAAACTGACACCAATTATTGCGGCTAGCCGACAACGTCTAACCGACAAACATGTGTTTAAAGCTTTTCTCTCACAAGCCATCTACCAAACTCTCATTTTTCGAGAGAGGTGTAAAGGTTAAAATTGAAAGCAAAATCGGAGGGCTGTGAGAGAGTTCAAAAACAATCAAGTTTAAACAGCGATCGTACGGTACAGTGTTGCAGGGAGAAACATGTAACCATTGAGGCGCTGTATCGTAAGCGTTGACCCCGGAATAATCTCAAAGAGACATGTCTCTAGCATAGAATCTCTCGCAAAAGCTTGTGTGTGCTTTCTATTTCAGTTGTTGACTGAACGTCACTGATCCCCATAAGGCCTGGACATCTGGGTTTATCTGTGGTACAGATATTAAGAATCCAGCGGGAAATGAAAACGCTATTGGAGCGCTTATAGGGAATACAGAGTGAATCAAGATTATTAAAAATTTCATTTTTATTCTGAATGCCTTCCATTTATTTTTAAATCACCTACGAATTACAAAGGCATGTTAAAAACTGTATTGTTATATTATTAAGAAATTTTAATAACCACACCTTCAATTGACTACTAAAGAAGGAAAATTCTGCTGCGCTTTCAGATGGATATGAGCATAGATGGCACAAGAACTAGATGTCGCATGCAGTACCAAAGAAGTGTACAAAATTTATATAGCTGGGTGGTCCATTCCGGAATGGACCACAACATTTTAAATGATGTATCTGTTGATTGATTCATATTTGTTTGTACCTGAAGTGTTGACTAAGTCGATCAAATGTCTACAAAACTCCTATTATAAAAACATTTGCTTTCAGCATGCTCCAAAACATGTTATGGTCCATTCCAGAATGTACTACCCATTTCACAATCTGTATACTCTGCTCTAGTATGCCAAGCGACATCTAGTTCTTGTGCCATCTATGAAATGAGTTATCTTTTCACAACAAAAACATTGGTTATTAATAAGTCTAAACTCAAAGAAGAGATCTGCTTCCGCAAAGATTCATTTGGCTATGGTAAGAGTGCGATTCGGAAAAGATTATTACTGGCTATGGTGTGGAAGCGCTTCCCATTACAAGCATTTGACATATTTCCCGCTGAGAAGCTATGGCCTTACAATAGTATCAGCGCCATTTTTTTGTTCGTCACTTAGTGGACTTATATTTTTATATAAGTAAATTAGTTTTTACGTTTTTTGTGTTATATTAGGTCTGTTCACGTACTTTTTCTAGCAAAAACATGAAAAACGTCAAGTTGTATGGTAGAGAGAGAAATTGAGAGGGACACTCGCAAAGTACGCGAACGGCTTCGGGTAAACACTTGTGTAATTAAATTTACCACTTTCAATCCGTAGAAATGTTTTTGGAGAATATTCTACTTCTACTGGAGGAGGAGTAGCCGGTTTTTCCATTTTTTCTTTTTTTAAAGTATAAACTTAAAGCTTGAAAAATAACTAAAAACTTGAAAATAACTAAATTCGTGAAAAATAACTAAAAACCAACGGAGAGCTGTCAAAACTGACACTTTCGAAATTTTGCTTGACGATTTTTCTCTAGTTAAATCGAGTAGTAATAAATTGAACGGAGTACGCGAGTTCGCGAACGCCTTTGTATATAAACCAACAAAAAGTTTTGCAAGTTTGTACTTTCAAGCTAGGACGGGAACATCCCTATTGACTGAAAACATGGTGAATTATGCATTATTGGTGCGAAAGATTGCAATTGAAACCCGAACTAACAGTTTGGCAAATGCATACCTCGCTAATCTTTATACCATTAGCATATATCTATTTAAAGCATGGGACTTGACATTGTTTATGCTTTCTATGTTTCATATTCATAATACGTTAAATTTATGTGTGTGTGAGTGGGCTATTATTCTAATCATCATTCCTAATATGGAGCAACCACTTTTCTTGAAATAGCAGTTTAATGAATGTCATGAAACGTCCATTTACATCTCCAGGAAAAAAACCCTTAAATTTACCAGTTAATTCGCGAATACCGTATTAAGGAGCGTTTACAATGGCAGAGTAGAGGGGAGTCACCAGATTGCATTGTCTCTCCTTGTCTCAAGCTTGCACTCTAATATAAGTTCTTCGCTAATCCTACCAGAGTGGATTTCACAGCGTTAGATTTGAAAAATTCCTAATCTCACGTTGGTGAGATGATGATAGATAATGCAATCTGGTGACTCCATTCTCCTCTGCCATTGTAAACACTTCTTTAAGCCGTATTAAGACCCATCTTGTACATATTTCTGGGTAGGTAGGTACAATAAAAAATCAAAGTGAAGGTATTGCTAATCGCAGAGAAATATGTATCGAAAGAGAGATACCCCTAAAGCATTGGTTTTTACAAGCGAAGTTACTATCCCAAGTACCCTTGTTTTCAACCCCTCACTACCTCTTGACATATCCACTAGGTTTACTTGCTTCAGTACGAAAACGAGTTTCACGCACTTTAACTTTTTATCGAAGTGGAACCTCAGAAATAGTCAAGTTGAGAGTATTTTCTGCAATTGGTGTATTTTTTAATTTAAATATTCAAATATCAGATGGTGTAAAACTTGTGAAATGTCAACACATAGGTATACAAAGGGAGTGCTTTTTATTTTTGGGTAAGAAATTTCGAAAGCTTAAAAGATAATTATATATGCAAAAAATATTATTACTTGGCAATCAATATAATAATAATAATATGTTTATTTGCTGGCAAGGTACAAAAGATGAGCTGAAATAAGAATAACTAATTAAGCATTTACAAAATTTAGTATGATGTAAAACTAACAATAATAATAAAAAAAAAACAAACAAAATTCAGTATGATATTAAAATAAACATAAAAATAAAAGAAAAAACAGTATAAAAAGGAAACATGATAATTAAAGGAGAAAGATGAAGCGAGGAATTGAAAAGTCGAGCAAATTGATACGTCATCACACTCACAATACCCAATAAAAAATTGTAGCTATTGCGCCCAATACACCAACGGAGCAAGCTCTTTGGGCACTGACAGGTAGACTATGCCATGTAATATCCTGCACAAAGTAAGATCGCTCTTCAATTTAGCCTTGGTAATTAGGTAGTAAGAGGTCGCGAGGACGAGAAGATCTAAGGGAACAAACCCTATCATTGGTTCTTTAGAGTACGTAGAATATATTATATAAAAATTTTAGCCTTCTGTCAATATATAGAGAAATATGGGAAGATCTTGGCAAACCATGAATAAATCGAACTGTGTCATTGAAAGCGACAGTTTGTTTCAATGTGAATCACGGTATTATTAATCATAACTGGCGATAGCTCTTCTAGATCGTAGCTCCGTCTATATATAGACATACTGGGGTGGGATTCACTAACTCGAAGAATTGGGGAATTTGGGAGATGAGAATTTTCGTTTTCTCTGATTAAAACTCCCTAATTCTCCATTCCCAATTCACGAGCATGTTTGGAGAATTAAGGAAAACGATGAAGAATTATGGAAAACGTGAGAGAAATGCGGAGAGAGATTTCAATTCCCACCGGTTAATTTGAAAATAGTTCTTAGGTTACCTAGGTTACCTACATTCCCAAAATACAAAAATAGACAATACCCTCAGTTGGGAGTTCTTCTTCTTACTTTTCCACTTGCAAAACATCGGAGAATTTTAAAAAGTGAGTAGAGATTATGGTACTTCTCAAAACGAATTCGCTAAGGTACAGAGTTCCAAGTGGAGAATTAAGGTCAAGTATTAGATGGTTATATTTGGCCCATTTACTAATTCTAATCAAGTCATTATTGATCCGAATAATGAAATCCTCAAAGAAACCTATTGGTCTATGCAAATAAAACTGGACAATATCCGCACAGAGATGGATCGACGAATCCTTCACTGACATCGGTAAATCATTTTAATATAACGAAAAGAGCAGCGAACCAAGTATAGAACCCTGGGGTATACCACGACTGAGAGTTGAGGTAGTAGAAAGTTTATCACAGATCTTGACAGATTGAGCACTGCACGGCAAGAAATTTGTAATAAGGCTGACGGCTGTATACGAAAAATTGAAATATCGCGGAAGTTTAAGGAAAAGTCGGTCATGGTTGATCGCATCGAACGCCTTGCTGAAATCAAAGAGGACCAAAATGCACATTCGATCGCTGTCAGCTTAATCTGTCAGGTCAGATATAACTTTAAGCAAAGCTGATTCACAGCTGTGTCGTGACCTAAAACCATACTACATGCAGGACAGCATACGTCCTTGATTTAAATAGGTGACGATTTGGGAATGCATAAGCTTTTCTAGTACTGTACTCAGAAACTCAAGTAAACTGATGGGATGAAATTCTGCCATTTCGGACCACTTGCGACACTTGGGAAGAGGAATGATAACAGCCTTCTTCCAGAGGGATGGATACTGTGAAGATGTTAAACATGCATTAAATACATGCAGGAAGACTGCAGAAATAAATGGCGTAATAGTTTTACTACTCGGAATATCATCAGGTCCAACAGCAGAAGATTTGACACCATTCATGGCAATGAAAACCTCGGACAAATCAACGCAACTAAACGAAAAGGCCTCTTCGCTGTTTGTCCGAACTCTACCAACGGGGAGAGTCACTGCCATACACACCCAGCTTTCGCAAGTTACTCCACCATTTTCTAGGAGGAATGCGAGACCAAGCTTCGGATCGAAATACACTTTTTAGCTGCACGAATGGTAGAATTTACCCTATTCCGAAAGCACTTAAAATGAATTTTATCAGCAGTAGACCCAGAAATTTTGTAACGACGATACAAGACCTCCCTTTCCGCGATTAGCCTGCATATGTCACTGATAAACCAGGAACGTACTGACATTTTTTTTTCTCAGAATTTTCTTCTCCGAAATTGCTCTTACTGTCATTACTGCACAATTTATGACTTTTTCACTTGAAAACATTTTCTCCAAAAACAAAAAAAATCTGTTCACAAGTTTTACACCAGACGATATTATAAATGACTAGGTACATACATAAAAAAGTGTACCAATTGTAGAAAATATACTCGATTTGAATAAAACTGTTGGAGGGGCGAGGGTGAGGTGCTGAAAACGAGGTTACTTGCAATAGTAACTTCCCTTGTAAAAACCATGTTTTACCGAGAATTTATGTAGATTTGATTTTATACTTCTTCATAAGATTTTCCTTTGCATTTTAATCAGAAATGATACCAAAAATCATATTTTATTTTTGAAGTATTTTCCAGTTCTTTCATTATTCTCCAATTCTTGAAGTAAAAAAGGAAACATAAATTTCTTCTCTAAAATCAGAGATCTGGTAATGCTACAAGGGCGAGCTTATACATAAAATTATAGCGACAACATGAATATGAATTTTAAATTTTCAGCATTTACGCAAATTTTAATGACATTTTTGCACCAATAAATTATTTATTTGAAACATTTTTGATATTTTAATTTTTCATCCCTTTTCAGTGAGATGATAAATTTTGTTTTGCTGTTAACCCTATAATGTAGTAAAGGATCAATTTTCATGGGAGAAATATTGTGGAAAGAAGCAAATAAAACTATTATTATTGCACCCATTTTACAGTTTAATAATAATATTTAAAGATAGTCTTATGTAATGTACATGCAGATAACCCAAGCCAATCAAATAACTCAATAACACTGGTAAGCCTAAAATAGTGCTAATAGTTGTATAGTGTGATCCTAATAAATTTTAGGGCAATGTGAAAGTGTTCTTTTGATTAAATGTGAAATTCAAATTTTGAAGAATGGTTTCCCAGAAAATTGGAACTTTATTCCTTAGCTTCCAAAAGGCAGTTTAATTTATAAAATTATTTAACGAAATTGTCAAGAGTGTTTAAGCAAAAGCTCTCAACTAAACTAGGTGTGGCTATGTGGTTTTTAGATTTGTGCGGGGAAATTATTGTTTTCATAGGTTGAATATGAAATTTGTCAATATTTTTGTAAATTAAGGCATATAAAAATTTACTCTGAGACAATTTTTCGGTCCTGATGATAGTTTTAAGCAATAATTGCTTGTTGCTTTAAAAAAAAACAGTAAGAGACGTTGCAGACTAACACAAACTCGTATGCATTGCTATTATACAGTTTGAAAGTATGTCTTTTGACTTACATGAGAGAAGCACATAATAGTTCCTCTTAATGGACGAAGAGATTTTGTCCATACTTTATTCTCAGCCGACGTATTGTATAAATATGCTGTGAAGTAGCATATTTCCAGATTTGCAGATGACAAAGCAGCAGACTCAAAAAATATCTTTTCCCAGTTGCTGAAAGTTAATCCAAGAAAATTCAAGCAAATGGTATCAAAGAAGGAGATCCAAAAAGTTGTATAACTGCTTATTATGAGGAAAAATGCTGATTCGATCACGATTTCCTTATGAATACACTCGATTACAACGCTCGAAATATAGGTACAATAGAAGTCTTATAGATTATGCTAATCATATCTGCTCTCTGAGCTACTGACACTAGAACATTTATACTATGTTACGAAATTAATCCAGTTGGCTTGATAAAATAAATCCGGATAAACTAAAACTGCAGACACCAAACCTATAGCATATATTTAAAAAACACTCCACTGAGATGTCAGTTGAAACAAATCTGTGACATTTAAAATTTACAATATTAAGTTTCAACAGAAGCTTCTTTAAATGCGAGATTGGTGGGTGGACTAAAACCTTTCGCATGAAATACGATCCGATAAAGAGCTAAATAGGAATTTTAAAAGGATCAGTAAAAAAGTAAGCAAGCCAAATTTCATTCAAACTCTAAGGCTGCATTCACACCGGACGTTTTAATCATGCTTTAATGTTTTATCAGAGCTGCTGATTAAATCATTTTGTTTTATCGATGTGAATGCAGAAAGGGATAAGCGTAAAAATTTATGTGGCGTTCTGATTGAATCAAGACTGAAGGATGATTAAGACGTCGGATGTGAATGCAGCCTATGGCTTAATTAAATCGTCCGGTGTGAATGCAGCCTAACAGGGTATTCAGCCTGGAGAGGTTTGTAGCGGTGCGTTAAGTGTGCAATCATCTGAAAAATTCACAGCTGTGAAAGCAATGCAAGTGTTCACGTTGGCGTGGTTAGAAAGCGCGTTGGGAGGCAATTACATGACAGATCAAAATTTATGATATCAGTCGCGTCAAACCACTTGTGCATTGGGTGAGTAACATTTTGTGAATCTTCATTTGTGGAATTATTCCACGATATGAATACTGAGGCTATTCGTAATCGCCCGGCTGTATGGGATATGAAAAATAGTAATTATTCTAAGCGAGATCTATCTAGAAAATTATGGGATGAAGTTGCAATAGAAGTAAAGTAAAGTCAGTAAAATACGCATAAAATCTCTTTCTGGATGCACTGCAATTCTATTTTTTCTTTTTAAAAGCTTTTTCAATTTAAATTATAAATGTTCATGTAAAAAACCTGCATTGAATTTGACATGGACATATTTAACGCTCAAATATATCGCTCGAAACAACTTCGAATTGAACAATATAGAGCGTATTACCAGTCCTCAACGTTTTCATACCTTCTGTTTCTAGAGTTTTGAAGCGGTTACTCGCGCAACCGCTCCGCTTCAAACTTTTCCAGGCTGAACACAGCCTTAATGTTGACTTTTGATGCCGCATTATTTGTAGTCGGCGTCCAATATAATTGATCCAGTACATATATTAAAGTCAGTTATCAGAATAACCATAATTACACATAAATTGTTTTCCTTAATTCTGTACGAGCAAATCTTGTTCTCTGCATGTAATTCACTCTAAATTTTTTGCAATTCTGGGTAATATTATTATTGCTCATGTGCCCGTAGCATCGAGGGGGGACACTTCTGGCCATTCATGGACAAACCGTGGATTGGCTAACTAAAAAAATGCTTGTAAGACATGTAAGGCCACTGGTGATACAAATGGTGGTATTTTTTTCAAAAGGCTTCATAAGGTGTATGAACTTTTAAACAAATTCTTATACAATCATTATTTGAATTCCATAGAATCTGGTATTAAACATAATGCTAATAGTTTTTGTTCCCTTAATAGGAAAAGAACTCTTATGAAATCCCCTTATGTGTCCCTTATAACGATAGGATAGTAGATAACATCATTTATACTTGTAGTGTCTTTGCTCACTACTTTGAATCTTTTTATGCCATAAATACTGCTCAACCATTTGATAATGACTTCACGAGGAAGATACCGTCGTCTGTTGATTCCGGATCATTGCATATAGCGGAAGCTTTCCCTGCTGCGTCCTATTCATTAATCCAGTGCTAAAAATGATGTTATAAGCAATCGTCCAATCTGTAAACTCTCAGTTATTCATAAGCTGTTCGAAAGTATTCTAACTAAAAAAATTTCTTCCCTTGTTAAGAACCATCCATCAACATGGCTTCATTAAAGATAGGTATTGTAAGAATAATCTTGTATCCTTTGCTAATTTTTCACTGAAGACATTTTTAAAATTTTTAGTTTTGCTTCGTGCTTTGGTTTTTCTAAAGACTTAAAGATTTTCATGAAGATTATTTTTATTTTAAAACGTTTTAAGATTTGTTCGATGCCTAAATTATTTATCTTTGAATCTATCCAAGTGCAAACATGATACCATCACTAGAAGGTCCTCAACGGTAGTATTTGATTTACCCATTAACGTATCCCCGTTTTTCACATGCAATTTTTCATCTGATCTTGGAGTTTTAGTAAACTCCCAGATGTCATTCTCCCAGCATACAGATTTTATTGTGGATAAGGCGAATTCTCGTCTTGGCTTCGTCGGGGGCTGGGCTTTAGACCCTTGTACTTTCAAAATTCTATACATCTCTTTTGTCAGACCAATCCTTGAGTATTGTTGTGCTCTGTGGGATCCTTACTATGCTATTCATAGCAATAGAGTCGAAGGTGTTCGGAGAAGATTCACAAGGTTCGCCCTGACGAAACTTATCTAGAGTGTCAATCTACCTCTGTATCATACCTATAAGATATCAGTTAATTGACTTACGAAAATTCTCCACTATGCAATGAACCGCAAGTTCGTAAGAGATCTGTTGGATTACAAAGTTCTTTATCTTTGAAGGAAGTCTGCGTAGTCCGTACATAAAATTGATTTTTCCAAAATAATTCCTCAACGGTTAATCCTACGACAAAAATGAATGATACAAATGTGAAAAGACTAAATTCCGTAAATTTTTTGTAAAAATTTATACATAGTGTACATATAGTACCCTTATACAGGGTGTTTCGTCCATGGTGGTCTATAAGCCAGGAGGTGATAGTAGCCATCTAGTGAAACAAAAAAAATTATGTATTGCTCTAGTGTATATATGTATATATTGCGCTACGATAGCTATTTTAAATACTTTGCCATATTCTTTGATGTTTTTTTATTTTGTCAACCTATTTGGTTTGATTGTCATTGATATTTATTGTAATTATCTGTAACTCTTTTAGTTTTTCTTTTATTTTTCCTTTAGACTGCTCTTAAATTTATGCAAATGTTATATACTAAAGTTTTCGTTCTTTCTTTCATATTCACTTTTCTTTTAATGCATGCAGTTTATGCCAATATCCTTTATTTTCCTATTTTTTTAAAGGATCATTTCTCCTATTTAGTCTGTAAGATTGTAGGGAATATGCACCAATTCGCGTCTACTGCCCAATTCGCGTCCACTGCACTTTATAACATGCCATAAAACGTCGTATATCCTTAAAATGCAGAAATTTCAATATCATCTAATTCGTGTATGTGCCTGCTACTCGTAGAGTGAGCAACGGGATCGTTGAGTGAAATCTGAGTGGTCTGCGCTGAGCTCATTAGGAGTCGGCATGTAAATAATACGAAAATGCAAGGAATATTTTTTTTTCAACGTAGTGCTATGAGTGTAAAATATAAGAGACTGCATTTTTTATGCTATTTTTATTTCATAAGAAAGTTTTTTAAATGGTTATATTTCAAATAAATATAATATTGTTCGAAATTTAAGTTGATTTTTGGAATAACCACTGAATTAATGCATTGCATAAAAGAAAATGTGGATGGATGACTGCTACAATATTAAATGAAGTATTGTCGGACATTCGAAAAGGAAAATTTTCTATTAGAACAGCTCTATGATAAATTGTAGGATAAATTGTCTGAAAGATATCCAGAAGGCGTAGGAAAGTTTAGACCATAAATTATTTTAACGGAAACCGAAGAAAAAACCAGTTAAGTGGTGTGAGTCATTAGCCAAATGTGAGTTTCCATTAAGTCCTGATAGCATTTTAAGCACAGTTCAAAAAACACGAAGGGTTCCGTACCATCGTAGAAGATTTAACAATATGTACTTTTTATTTTATTATAATTTTTTATTTTTATTATTTGTTGTTATAGCAGTAATAGCAGGCGCGTATACATGGGGGGGGGCGCAGGGTCATGCCCCCCCCCCCCCCAAGTGCGCCACCTAACCTTCGCGGTAATGTGAGTAGTAATAGTGGATTGGGTATAATAAACATTCGCTCGTAGCTCTTCTTATTTTAAACGTGTACAAATTTTTTGCGTTTTTATATTAGTGTCGAAAAGTCATCTTCACAGGATAGTAAGTAATTTTGGAACGCTTTTATATTTTTGTTGCGCCCATTGCTCATATATATGAAAAAAAACACAATTACGAGTTTATCGTTTCTAATAAATTGGTAAGCGATCATAAATTTTTTTACCTATCTAATTTTCCGACGGTAGATGGCAGCGGGAAATCTGTGTTAAAACAGGTAGTCGAAAAGCGACGATTGTGAAAAAAGAAGATACTGAAATTTCATTTGTTATTAGTTTTGAGCGTTTTGAAACAGATTTTTATCGAGAATATTTTATATTATTTTGAAAGAATTGCAATGGACCAAAGTGTGGAAAGGAAAAATTTAAAATACAGAAATTAACTAAATTCAAATCAAACTAAATGCCAAAAATATCACACCTTTACCATTTTAATTTAAGCGCCCCGAAATATCCATCCAAACAATGTCTTTTTAGTCAACTCGTCTATACTGGTTGTCTTGTATATCATAAATTATTTTATGATATCCCACTTCAATTTCGTTCGTTTGATTTTGTTAGCGACGACGGCAAAATTAGAAATTGATCAATCTCGACGGCATCTTCGTCCACCGCTGACCGTCACTTGTCGAAATTTGGGAATTCGCATAAGACGCTGTGCTTTTAGAAGTTTGACAGCGGCACTTTTTCGTCGTTTGCCGTTGAATTTCGTTATGGTATTTAAGCCTTGACTTACAAATTTTGTTTTACGATTCTTCCATCTTCCAATAGAACCAGTTCCATGCAATCAACGTCTAGCCACTCGTTGATTTTTCATAGCGACACTAATTCAAGAGTTGTTCAAAATTTTCACGTTCGTAGGGAGGCATTAAATTTTTCTTAGAAATACACTTGCAAATTGTTCTTAAGAATTTAAATGAATATCTATGCACCGACAACGGTGTAAACGAATTGGTCAGCCGAAAAAAATTTACCTTAGCCGACAGCCGATTTTGATATTTCGTCAGCCGATTTTGGGATTGGTACGCTACCTACACTTAGTTTACCCGGGGGTTAGACGTAATAGTACAGCTTGCATGAGAGCTGCACTGCCATTCTTCTTGCACGTGTAACCTCTACTGCCATACTGGCAGCTCAGCCTTCAACGAACTTGCATGATGAAAAACCATGGCAGCCGAGGGGATAGTAATTTGATATTATACAGTTTTCAAGATGGCGGAAAAGAAATGCTGGAGAGAATTTGATAAATTTATTCTGGAAAAATAAGATTTTCTGGGATCATTTGCATTACATCTTTTACCAACACCTTCCTCTTCATTTTTTCTTGGGTTTTTATCATTCTGCTACTTCTTTTATTGCTATAATTTTGCAATATACGCAAGCCTTTACGCTTCAATGCCATTTTTCAAATGAACTTGCATGCAAGATGATAAGATATAAACCAGGGTGAGAAGAATGATCAAAATTCATTCATTCTGTAAAAGAATATTCTTAGGAGAATTTTAGCTTTCATTCTCTCGTGAATGAATGAATCGCACAATGTTTCAGTCGGTTTCATTCTTTCGCGAGAGAATGAAATTATTCATTCCCACGTCTTTTGCATTCGCGAATGATAAAGAGTGGAAAAGAATATTCTTTTTCATTCTTTTACCCCGCAAACCGATTTATATATCTAATGGTGATTTTAGGCTTTCATTCAGTGTATTTTCCACATTTTTTCAATGGATGTATATCCTTTTCTGTCCTGAAAAAATTTAGTGTCTTTTAATATTTCCTAGTAAATTTCCCTTTAAAACCCTTTCACATAAAAAGCACTTTGAGGAATCAGTTTTCTTATCATAAGTCACGAATTTATATTTATCTATATTGGATTTGCGACCCATGATAATACGTTAAAATCACAAGAAAACCTTTCAACTTCTAATATATATTCTTTACCTAACAATATATCTGTTACGACCCACTCGAATTCGACAGTAAAAGAATGAAATATGAGAATGTTCTCTTTCATTCCGAATGTTTGGTTTTCATTCTTTCTCATTCTTTTGCTGCCATTGAAGAATATTCTCTTATTTTCATTCTCTCAGGAATAGAATATGTATTCATAAAATTCTCGGCAGGAAATATTCTCTCAAGAATCTTTCGGCTCAAGTATTCATTCGCGAATGAATAAGAATGATAAGAATGTATTTTTTCCATTCGCGAATGAATTTTTCCGAACTGCCTTCTGCTGTCAAGTTAAAAATCGAGTTGGAAGGGAGGCTTGCATGCAAGCTATACTATCTCGTGTAATCCCCGGGTTAGTGTGCTTTGGCGATCGGATGTATTTTGAACCACTTTCTTGATTGAAAAAGCGGTTTTATTCCTCTCGTGATTGTGCGAAATTGATGCGTCGTGGAAAATGACTTCCTATGAGAAAAAAGTTCGCAACAGAGCACTTATGTCTCTGAAAGAAAGAGTGGAAAGATATATGCGAAATGTAGTAACTGGAGTGTATATCACCCGAGTGCATGAAAATGGGTTTTCCGGCAACAAAAACGTCCCGAGAAAGTTTTCTGAATCAGGAAAAGAATGCACCACTCGATAAAACTATCGGCGAGAACTGGTTTTGCATTTACGTTCATACGAGGAGTTTGCATTATTTTGTATAGAATGGAATTTGGAATTTGCCGATTTAAAATCTGTTTAGCCGATTTTAGATTTTCTAGATACATTTAGCCGATTTTAGAAAGAAATTATTGGCAACACTGGAATTGGTGCATTGATTCTGGTGGCTCACTCTTTCGGACAAAGGCACAAGCATTCAGTTTTCCGAAAATTTTTCTTTAGATTTTTCTTTAGATTTTTCATACACTATTGGTGGCGGACCATGGTTCCAAAGAGATATATTGATTCAGATGCTAAAGTCGCTAAAGATATTTATGAGCGTTGGCAAGCATACATTTTATTCTTAGAAATTTACTTAAACATTTTTCTTTAAAATTTCTATACACTATTGGTTGCTGAAAACGATCACTTGGGTTGATGCCACTAAAATTGATTCTACAATTTTTCTTCCCAATTTTTACGGCAAAACTATAAAAATAAAAACCATTCGCTTTCCTCTACGGTAGTTGCCGTTGCTTTGCTTGTACTTTCGTATTAATTAAAGTAGTATTTTTTAATTTAACTTATTGTTTACTTTTAATTTGTAGGAGAAGGATAAACTTGCTACACTAGTTAGCGATGGAGGTAGAAATAGTAGCGAAAATAGAAAGCAGAAGAGTGATAAGACCATTGGCAACTTTTTCAGAAGAAAGCAAGATCAGTTAAGCTCCCATCAAAAGATATAGTCATGACATATCATGCATTTTTACTCCTATTCCTTTGAATGTAACTCAAATTGCAAGCTCTCACTCTCAGTCAATTACTTCACCCGTGACAGAATCGGTTGCGTCACATCTAATTCTACAATCAATGCACGAGAAAGAGAATCTGGATATGAGTTCTTAATGTCTGTCCACTGAGATCGACATTGATATGGATAATATTATCGACAGGCTTTCGAAATCAAGCCGAAATTTGGGTTTTGTGATATCTAACTTAAATATGATAAAAAAAAAATTAGAAGCGACTATTTCCCACTTTTTCCCCCTCGATCATTTTCGTTGTGACCCCCCCCCCCCAGGCTGAAGGTCTGGATACGCGCCTGAGTAATAGTATTACTCACTCTGTGAAAATTTCAACTGACTACAGACAGACAACGGAGGCTTAGTACAGGTACATAACCCAAAAAATGAGCAAGGAGATGGCACGAATACATTCTTCCAAAATGGTCGACCAGGGCGAAAATGGTTTGACCTTTTCCAAAAATGCAATCCAGAGCCAGCACATCGAATTCTCGAAGGCAGACATATTTGAAGGAACAGTTGTTTTTCCCTATGTATACGAACACCTAGGGATATAGTCAATAGCCATGCCAGAAAACTGGTTCGTTCTGAGTCTGGCTGCATGCGGTTAATGGTTACATGGTTAATTACTGAACAAATGAAAAACATCTGAACTTTTTGTTGACTGCCAGAATTCCCACTTAACTTTGGAGCTATGCGATTTTTTCAGGCAAACGGGATAACTTCATACGCACTTCCTCCTAGCACAACATATATGCTACAACCAGCAGTTGCTAATGTTTTCAACTAATGCTTCAAATAAAAAAACAGGAATGGTTAAGTGATGATCTTGTTTTAAAGAGATGAGATAGCTTTCGATCTTAGGCGGATGGAATTTGACGCGATCACTTTGCACAACCGAGGATATTGTCAAGATCGTTATTCAATGATCTAATCATTCAATCTCGTTTTACACATGTGACATTCCCTTGAAGTCCGAAGAGTGTCAAAGGAATAAGCGAAATCAAGGTACTATTAACGTCAACACTATGGATGGAAATGAAAGTAATGGAATGATCTGCTTTAATGAAAGATAAGAGGAAAGATAGAGAGATAATAGAGCCCTGGGGCACACCGGCATTTATAGAGTGAGCTCTTCAGATGTAACACCATCTAGGCGACCAAATCAAAAACTTTCAATCCATAATAAAAGTGGAGAGGGCAAACCCAGAGCTTCAAGCTTAACTAAAAAGTATGTTGAACTAAAAATAGCTTTAAGGCAAAAATTTGCTTTATTCTTTCTAATTTATGAAACGCTGAATTCCATTATGTTATACAATTATTTCTTGATTTGTTCCTTGAATTTAATGAAATGTAAAAGATGCTGTTATGTAAAACAACTCAATTTGAATTGAATTAGTTTTAATCTGAAGAAGCTGGACGCTATTTGGCATCTTTGTGGACGCAAACTGGTTTAGACTGGACGCAAACTGGTGATTTCGGCATCCACTGATATTTTCCATTATTATGCAGACTAGGTAAACGTTTTGAGTTTTTAATGTAAATTTAAATATAAATATTCGGCTTACTATTGTAGGTAGGTACTACAAAAGTTTAAACACCGGCATTAAGTAAATTCTACTAAAAACCCTTATGGTAAGGGTGGTATTTCCTTAAATGGACGCGAATTGGTGCGTTTATCCTATATTGATAGACAGAATAAATAAATAATTCGCCTCTATATTCAGCTACGACAACATCTAACTTCCGCTTCAATTAGGAGAAATGTTTTTCAATTCGATAATTTATACTTAGCTAAAATTTGTTTTGAGTTCAATTTACTAAAAACTTAAGTTGCTCCTTTGAAATAATAAGGCAGGTCAAAATAGTGATCCTTGAATATGGATATTCGCTCGAAATGTGAGCAGACTATTGGATCGACTTGAGTTGAAAGTGCAGTTTTTACAACTTTTTATACGAGGATAATGATCAAGTGTGAAAATCACTCAACAAGTTTCCTTCTTAAACGTCAAAGAGTTTTCATACAATTTAAGCAACAGATGGACCCAAAAATAGACAATAGACTATTACAAAGAATAGATGACTTATACACACAAACATATTTATATAGATGTACATAAATGTATATCTAGTTACGTTAAAGCTAAGTTTATAGATGTCTTCAAAGTATAAAGTATTTGTGTTTTTTTTTTTTTTTAGCACGGCTGAGTTGACATAATTAGCTTGAGATCATGTCTTACTTAAATTTACCTATGTACATGGTAGGTATACTATATGTGTGTATACCCATTGCATCCCAATTATTTAATAATTTTTGATTAAATCTTAAAGCAAAAGTAAAATAAGAATTTAAACCAAAAATCTCCAAGGTGAAAAAATATGGGAGCTTATAATCTGTAATGAAGAAAAAATGCCATTGTTGGCAATTTTCAAGTTTCTTGAGATAATTCCTGATATCTCTCGCCCCCTATGTAGGTATTCACGAAATTAGTAGAATGCGAGGGAAAAACTCCGTGTAAATATGTAAGAAATATGCTATAGCTATCAATATGTAGATATTTTCACTGTGCCCACATATTTATGTGTATGCACGTAAACCTAACATTAAACACAGGCAAACTACATAATTCGCTGTCGAGATCCCAAGTTGCATTAAAAAATGGGGAATTTATAATTACGAATTTTTACACGTTTTGATGGTTTTAAATGAAACAGCTAAGAGCATAAAAATATTCCATATTTCCCTTCCACCCCCATACGTATATATATAGATATATATACATTGATATATACAAAACATGAATACAAAAGAGAGCTTTTCACTTTTCTCACAAATACTTCACTATAGGTACCTACATACTACTGAGAAAATAGCAGTATATTGTTTAACGAAGCGGAAAGCGAAAGCTCCAATGCTACTATGCTATCTGTCTGCAGAATCCTTCTCTTCAGATCTTTGGTGTCCTTTGAATACTCTCGATATTACCTTGAAAAGTTGAGCGCAAATATACCTATAAATGCATGCCATAATTTGTGCCTTATTAAATCATACGAAAAACGTCAAAAAAGGACACATTTTCCTCTTCTAAAACGTCTGGGTTTTTATGTAGCGCTGTTGGAAGAGGTGTACAGCAATCATTAGATTTTGTTTTTCGGCAGTCCTTTCCCACCCTACAGAGTTTCCTCTCTCAGCAACAGCAGCAATAATAACAACAACAATCACCACAACTGTAGCTACATAATAATTTGCATTTTCTTATATCATAAGAAAAGCACTGATTAAGAGCTCGAAAGCTTATTATTCCTTATTTTGTAATAGCACGCGCCTTTTAAGGCCTTATTTAAGCAAAACATAAAAAAAAACGATTTTTTTGTTAACTTCACACTTTTTCTTACTTTTGTATACTTTGACATATCAATTATTGTAACCGCACTTTAAGCCTCACACTTCCTATAGGTAGATGATAGCGGCAGAATGCGACACTCTTACAACAAACACTCTATACTCGGGGTATTAATTAAAATTTCTGTAAACTCAGCAAATTTATTTGAAGCACGTGCTGAGATAATCTTGTTAATACACAAAGATTTTTTTTTTCTAAGATTTTCACCTGCGATACCGCACGACAACAGGATTTTAACGCGCACAACACGAACGGAAGACGATGAGCAACTGAAACTTTGTAAGTTTTCGTCAGACAGAACCTATATTCGGCGCGGGGATATATGATTGCAAGAATTTCAGTCAGTATAGTTACCATACATTGTGTTAGTATATCCCTCAAAATGTAGACGTAACAAAGTAAACACCTTACCCATACAGAGAAATTGTAGCAACAAAAAACATTGAAAATAATAAAAAGTAAAAATAATGAAGAAGTGCGAAAAAGCTTTACTCCTTCTCTCTCACCGAATTTTTGGGTATGTGTGGCTGTGAAACAACAAATTTTTGTTTCTAGCCTGGAAAAATCCTTTCTCAATGAAAATCACATAAAGCCCAGTACTCATACATATGAGTAAACACTGATGATGAAAAGCATGATCCTTACAATTGTCAACAGACAGTCTGTTTTTGCACCAAAAAATTGCTCAATTGTATGCCCTTACTCCTTAAGTCCTTATAGCTATTATCATATGTATGTGTGAATTTATACATACATATATCTTGAAGGAGCTGAATTGGACAGGGCTGCCGACCTGGCAAGGAGTAGGTCATTTGTGTTCTATTTTCCTCATGCATGCTACAATATCTGTATATATACCAGGAGTCCTGCTCCAAATACACTTGCCTGGGATACAAAGCTTAAGTCCTTTTATCTTTCCTTGACGTCAGAAGGAAAGCTTTTCATGGAAATTAAGATAAAATTTCCCAATAAACACTTTCATTGGAATGTGTACTTTCGTAGTAGAAGAAGTTTAAGGAGTAAAAGAGACTTTCGTAATGCTTTCATCAGAAATTCCAATGGGTGATAACGAACACCCATGGATTAAGCTTTGGAATAAACATATGTTTGTTCCAATAAAACATTCCTAACATTTTCCATGGAGTTTTGGAGTACTGAAGTGAATAGAGATTTTTCCGTAGAGCATTTTGGTATTATACATTTAAATATGGGTGGTCATTGAAAAGGTAAAGAATTTACACTAAAAACAGATACGGAATTTTTTCAAAACGAATATTTATGAAAAGTAATAAAACATAGTGGAGCGAAAACTCTTCTCTATACGGAGGATCCACTTACTTATGCCCACTCGAATTTGAATAGAGTAGACCGAATTTGAAAAGAGTAGGTAATCACAGAGTGCCGGATCTATGAAATTTTTCAGGGGGGGGGGGGGGGGGGGGCAAAGACGTTATTAGCCGCCCCCTCTAAGAACAATCTTTATTTGGGGCAAATTAATTTTGTTACAGTTCCAGGGTATACTATACAGCATATATTATAGTTGACCTATTATATACTGCATAGCCCGGAACTAGATCCGGAATTGCTAAAAAAAATGTAATTTGAAACAATAAAGGAATTTGAAATTCAAACAACAATTAAGATCTATTTTAAATCTTAATTGTCGTTTGAATGCGAGGATACGACGTACCGAAACCTGCAGAGCGAAGCTATAGCGCCTGCTTTTATTTTTTAACCGCTTTTCAATATGAATCTTCCCGACTAAAACGACTGAAATTTGAGATGGTTTCAAAGATACTCTGGGTAGGAAAATTTGCCTACTACCATTCAGGTTAAAAGGATTTAGCCGAGTTTTTAGCCGGATTCAAAGGCCTTAACTCCGGCTAAAGCGGCTTAATTTAGCTGACATAAAAATATTTTTCTGGTAACTCTGTTGTTTACTGTTTTATATTTAGCCTACAATGGAGATAGAAATAGTTGATATCACGGTACAGGGAATACAAGGTATTCTCATTGCGAACCACGTTCCACCATTAGCGGACAAATGCTATGTAATGCCGTTGTATTGCCGCCGGAAAGTTCTTATGCAGTGGAAATGGAAGTTAGCCAAGACGAACGTCAGAAATTAATTCTTTCACACAAATGGAAAATCTGAATATGTCTCAAAAAGACTTAGCTAAAAATGTTTAAAATCCCGATGACGAAAGTTCAAAACATTTTCATCAAATTTCAGGAATCTTGTAGTGTCCAGAGAAAGTCTAGGTCAGAAAGAAAATGACGTTCGGTAGACAAATTAAAACGAAATCTCAACATGACGTTGAGAGGTATGGCTGATAAGGTTGGATTGTCATCTGCTACGGTCCATCGAATTAAAAGAAGAGTTGGCCGAATTTTCTATGTTCAGAAAACACTGAACAGAAAAGAACCAAGTTGTAAAAGCCAGGAGCCGGATTTTATATGAAAAATTTCTAAAGACTTTCGACCGCTGGATTATAGATGAAGAAACTTAGGTGAAAGCGGACTTTAACCAGATTCCAAGGTAGGAATTTTTTCCGGCAAAAAAGAGCAGTGAATAGGTGCACCAAATTTCCCAGTAAATGCTTAATTTGGCAAGCAATATGTTCGTGTGGCCAGAAATCATCACTTTTATAACAACAGGCACAATCAATACGGACAGGTAGGTAGCTTTCTTTTGGCAAGGTAGGAGATGATCCAAATTGTTCGTAACTAAGGCCAGTTGAGAAATATTGGGCCAATATTAAAATAAAAGAAAAAATAAATAAAAACACTCCACTCTGTCTCTGTACAAAATTTAATGAAGATAATAAAGAAAAAAATCACAAATATTAGAGCACGTCGTGTCGTGTCGGCTGTGTATAATGTAGACGATTAAGTAATAGTTTAATTAAAACTATTTGATAACAAACAAGGTTTTTTTATTTCATCATTCACAGGTATTCAGTTTTTTTTCCTGAAACACTCTTTACTATCGAGCAACAAGCCCAAATCCAATTTACTTTGTATTCACACTCCACGTTCACGCAGAAGCGTCAAAATGCAAGGAAAATTAAAACCAGCATAAAGAAGTGATTAAGCCAAAACGTAATGCCAAACATCTTGGAATAAACTACAATGAACGGTTTAAGATTAACCATTATGCGAAAGTAGCAGCTATAAAAGCAAACTATGACCTCAGCTTGGTCACAACCCATTAATAAAATTAACTTAATGGTGTATCGACAAAAACGAAAGTGCAGCAATGTATAGTCCCAAGGTATATAGGTGACAAGTTATTCTCATTAAAATTTTAACACAATGCAGCTGATAGCCTGTGACATAATTCTGTGACTAATTTATATACATTTTTATAGGAAAGACAGAGAGAGGAGAGAGGGTATTATGTTGACCGTACTTTTCTATACATTTCACGATATTACGTCACCTAATGGTGTCGTAATGGGAATACCTTGTATTCTGTATACCTTGGTATAGGCCCACAATACCATATTGATTCTCAATTTAGCATGCAAGTTAAGTGAAGAATTATGAAAATCGATAGGAAAATGCTTTAAATCTGCGCTGGACTATATCAAGGCTCTGTGAAAACATTACCAAGAGCCAGGCTCTTTATGAGAAAACTGGTATTACATGGATTACATGGTTTTAATGAAGAGACAGATCGAAAAAGCTCGCTGCCATCCGAATATATTTCACCTTTAACACTAAAGGCTGTAAATGGAAATATTACCGGCCAGAAATTTACTGAGAAAGTGGACGCACCACAGGGTGAAATTTGGAAGGGAAAGCAGCCTTCAGTCAAGACCAGGTAAAGCCAGAGAGCGAAGCAGCCTGCAGCTAATTGGAGTCTGGCATTGCTTGGGGAGGATGAACCAGCAGCGATTTTAGCAGAAGCCATAATCAACTCAGACGGCGAAATCTTTATTAGACAGTACCTAACCTACTTTTGTAATTCTGGTAGAGCTAACAGTTAATTTTCGATTTTAATTTTAATTTTATAATAAGAAAACAAGCATTTAGAAATTAAGGAAAATTAGGGCCAAAAAATATATCGCGTGGGATTTATAAACGGAGGTTACGATAAATAAGAAAATAGTGCTAATCAGATATCTTGAAATTGTATAGCAGAAACTTTATACTCATCAGTACAACCTGTTTTCTGACTGCCGTTGACATTTGAAAAAATATAAACTTAGAATAAATATCGGAGTATGACTTAAATGAGGCAACTACCCATATTATATCCAAGCAAGAAACTTTTTTATATGATAGCTACTTTGGGTTCATTTCTTTCCATTTTTCCATTTTCGTTTGTTTTTTTGAGTCACTCAGTTTCGCTGTTTGGGATCCTGGCGATGACCTGAAATTTGCTGCCCTAAGTCAATAAGCTGTGTAGTGAAATAACGAATATATATTTTTTTTCACTTTTGCTGTAGTATGGGAGAATCCAAAAAAAGTAGCCATCTTAAGCAAATATAATTTTTAAAATTTCAGCCGATAGAATAATTTCCAATTCTCCATCAGAATATATTTGAGACAAATTTCTTTAACCAAAAATACAATTTTCATGTTTACCATTTAAACGAAATTTGGTTATTTATAACGTGCTATAAGAATTTACATTTTTTCTTTTATATATTGCAGATATTATATGTAGAAGGAATCAGTATATTTTGTAGTGTCAGCATTTTATACAACTCCTTCGGTACAATATTTCCAGGACGATTTTACGAATCTCTAGTCAAGATATATCGGGATATAAAAAAGTTTAAGAAATGGTTAACTTTGTCGCATACTTTAAAGAATCTGTATGAACCTAGATAAATTCAATAAATAAAGTTTAGTTCGTTACCGTGGAGCACCCGAAAAGAAATCGGGATATGTCTAGGTAATTATTAGCCTTGTATGCATGACTATAAGGGACCTGCGGCAAATAAAGCCCGGAGGATAATAAGGTCCACATTTAAATCATACTAAAATGAAGCGCAGCAACCTCAAACTTTAAGCGCACATGAATACAATTGGAGCTTATCAGCTAGCTTGAGATTTGTTGACAATGTAAATCAATGTAGGAAAACACAATTGGAACTTTAACTTTTTTTGCAGCTTCAAGCAGGCTTGAGATTTGATCAAATTTCAAGCCCAATGATTGCCAACTTGAAGGAATTTTTAATGTTGCCAACTGTGCGAATGTCAAATATCAGATGAGAATGACTTCTGTTGACATATTTAAGAAGTAAACCGTTACCAAAAATATTAAAATGGAAGAAAACTTATATAGTGAATAAAAAATATGCAGTTCCTGTGGGACATAAAAAAAACCTCAGTATTATTTTTAAATATAATTGGTACATCTCCAAACTATCCAAAAAGCATGAATTTATCGTAATTTTGGAAAATCGGGTGCATTAACTGTCCTTCCTTATTAAAAGTTCTCAGCATAAACAACTTAAAGTTGCAAATGTCAAAAACGCCGGTTGTGTTCAATTCGGCTTTTTCAGTCAGCTTTAGGAGGTATCTATCTGGCAGCTCGCGCCGCCGCCATCTTGCCAGTAGTGAACTATACATCACCGAGAGGAGTATGGCTGCTTGGAATTATAATTTTCGTCTAGCCAAAATCATAAGTTCCGTTGCTTAATTGCTATATTCACATGTAGTAACTTGTTTAGGTTGAACGTAGGTAATGTAGTTTATGATTTCGGTGTTTATTTTCGCCCACCATTGTGTTTATTTGATTCATGAGTAATTTTGTAAAATCTTGTCATAGCTCTAGTAAGGCCCACTGGAGTAGACCGTGGGTCTTATTACTCTACCTAACATAAATTTTCATTGAAACTAATGTCCCTATATAGGATTATGATATGATATTTATTATCCCCCTGGGGGTAAAAAAGCCAATTTGTATTTTTATTCTAAATTATTAAAATTAACCTAATTTTGTTGATTTTCTTAGTTTTAGCGAGTTTAAAGGGAATCGATGCATTGATTAAGATTTTTAATTTTTGCTTTGCGTCTTATTATACTGTGGTAGTTTAATAAGGCCCTTGGAAAAGATTTTATAAAACTGAATTATTAGCTTCGTTTTTTTATCTCTCTGATCTGATCCGGTTCAATTTTTTCAATGGATCACGCATTGTTGTTGTTTTACGTACATAAATTTAAACCGGATCAGATCAGAGAGATAAAAAAAACGAAGCTATTATTTCAAATACTCACTGCTGTTATAATTTTTCTATTTTTTTAGTTGTGAAATAAATAAACTTCACAGAAAACTTGTTTTTATAGTTCTATATCACCAAATACTTGATTTATTGCATTTTCATATTAGGTGGGCCTTATTTGCCGCAGGTACCTTAGACAAAATTTTCGGATATTAAATGAACAATAATTAGTTATCACAGGAATCACCACTACATTGAGAGATCTGCGTAACAAATAAGAGCTTTAATACAGAGGAAAAAGTACCATTCCTAATAGCGAGATGTTAACTAGCTACATTAAAGGAACATTTGTGAATTCCATCTGGCTCCAGGATTAACATTGCAATCAATTAGATTTAAAATCTCTGATACTTCGTTAAATGAAACATCAGTCAAAGATTATTCTCATGGGAAAAATCGATTGATAGTTGCTGGAGAAAATTTCGCAGATTTCAGCAGCAAAATGTAACACTAATCTATTGAGGGTCATCTGCTTGGAGTTCTTACAACGCGACCAAAAAAGCTTGGGCTTATCTGTCTCTGACTTATTTACAGATTTTTATGGTTGCATAGGCTTGTTGATCTTTTAAATGGTGCTTGAAGATATAGAACAGTAAATGATTTAATGTTCGGGAAGGTGATTTAAACTGATTGGATATTTCTCTTTGGCATAGGAAAATTGTTATTTTTCTGTGTAATTTGCGGAATAAAAACACACGTAAACTGTGATTTAAAGTGTAATAAAAGTGTGCAAATAATATCTGACGAAAATAACGTCTTTTGTCAATTTTATACCCTAGATGAAATCTAAACGGTGTACTAACTTTGTCATTCCGTTTGTAACACCTAGAAATAATTACATTGCCTGACAACGCGTCAACATAGAGAGCTGAAACTTTGTACATAATGTTTTTACATCAATGGTAAATATAATTTAATTTCTTGGTGTTGCCATATAAATTTTTTTGGATATTTACGTATACTGTGAAAACGATCAGTCCTATGCTGTTTTAATGTACTGAAAAGTCTATATATTAATGGAGTTGACCTTGTTATTGTATTGTTTTAAGCCACCTAATAAGTTATGCAGGAAAATCGCTATAAAACTCATAAGAATTCATTAGTCTTACCATCTTAATCTTAGCTTTGGATCGCTTCTTCTTGACATTCAAAAATTTTTTGTGTATTTCTTCTTTAAATCCTTCGCGGGAAAGATGGAGAAATTCATCTAGTTTTTTACAAATGATGAATTGAATCTACTTATCCCCCCCCCCCGACTTTTTTGAAATCTCTTAACCTCTTAAATTTAGCAAGTAAGAGATTTTAACAGAATTAGTATTCTACATAAATTTTTGTAGCTAGAATTGTGTGCGTCTTTAATAAAGTTACAATTATCGATATAAATAATATTTGTATGATAAATTCATAGCACGTAATGATAATTGAATTAATATTTTAATACCTAAATCGCAGGTAAAAAGTTCCGCAGCCGTCGTTACGTCCAACAGGATTTTCGTATAAATCTGTAGCAAAAAAATTAATTGTTACCAAAACTTTAAAGTGACGATAATATTGTCAAGTAATGGCGGAGATTATCGTAAGGCTACGTCATTTCTATCACTTTAAAGGCAAAGATTTTAGCAGTCTGAAATTCTATACAGCCTTAGGAATAGCAAAGTGATTCAAGTCCTCTCTCATGCTGCGCAGAACTATCCTCTGTGCATGGCTCAAATTGTATAATTATTTCATATTTCGCAAACTTGTAATATTTATATAATATATTATATATACACGAATTATATAAATATGTACTTATTTTACAGCATTTCCAACATTTCGGTGTTTTAAAACACAACAATTTCTGCAACTATCACGATAAGAGATTTAAGCGTCTCTCGGTGAGGAGCTCTTATATTAAGAGCTATTTGACCGATATTTTCGTTTCCTAGAATACCAAATCTCTTAAAAAAATCTCCACAAAAGTTAAGAAAATTTAAGATATCAGCTGACGTCTGATATTTACGTATTTACGTAGAATACCAATGTCTGCTAATGGGCTTTGACAACCCAGTAAAGAGGATAAGAGCTCTTATCTCTTATGTAGATTCGGGGTACATTTCAGACAATCACAAAAATTAAAAAAAAAAATGGAATATTAAAGCGAAATTTGGCAGAATGGTAAATTACATATCCAGGATTGACTTGAAAATTATTTCGGTTAAACTGCAATACATATTTTGAAAAGCTTTATAAAGCTCCAGAGGAAATGAGTTAGACTACGCTGTGTAGTAGACGTTAAAACTCGTTTCACTTTTTGTTTCCAGCTGGATTGAATTGTATATAACCGAGCTTATGATGAAAGTATTTAAATATGCTTCATATAAGCTCAAAAAAGTCCGGATCACAATTTGTTTTTTTTTTCTTAACCCTCTTATCGTTCCATCCACTAGAACCTCTTGTTGAGATTTTTTCTATAAAAATTTGCAAGTGTAGCAAACTCTAAGCGGCAGCCAGCATCCACAGAAATGATTCCATTCATTTTGATGAAAGCACAAATAACCTAATTCACCAGCAGCAGCATTAGCAGGGCAGAACAGGCTATCGATGACCCAGAAATTCAGTTCACCTAAATGAATACCCTCAACAGCCATCCCATTAAGCATTTTCACAAAATATCGATTTTGTTCATCTTTTTTTACATTGAGTTGCCTCCTTGCCTTACAAATTATACAGGAGAATGTCGGCTTTTTATACCTGAGCAATGGTACTTAAGCTCGCCTTAGAAAGCCTACAGAGCCGTAAAGCTTAATAGTCAATTTTCAGAAAGAGAGTGTCATGTCTTACTAACGAGCATAGAATAGCGCGTGTGCCTTAAAGCGTGAGACACAAATCAATCAATACAACACGGCACGCAACAGATGGCAGTTTGTAAAGTTCACAGATGCCTCACTCTTTCCAAAAATCCTGGAAAAACGTGGAATTAGTTTTCCTTTTGCACATAGTAAACATGCTTTTGCGCACTGGCAACCTTAACCAGGACAAAGAATGTAGTATAGTCGCATAAAAGTACCATGTGCTTGTTCTATGCTTGCCAAATGACATTCATGAAAGTGACAGTAGTGTACACGTGCGGCAGGCTGTCAGATGTTTTTGTTTTAAGTTCATCAATATGACTCTAGATGTCCTTTTGTTATTATGTTTGTAGTGCGCATGCATAGATTTTTATTAAATATTTATTCAATGCACCGAGTATCAATTGCGACCAAAAAATCAAAATATGGTTTTCCAAACATGCCAAATGCATAGGGCTCTAGTATTCTTGTATAACGTACTTAATAATTACCCTCCGTAACAGAAAACTAATTTTGCCCCGATTTCATATACCTACATAACTGGAGCTCTTCATTACTGATGCTTTATAATATTTTACTTATGAAATTGTGGTCTTTATGTAATTTAAGTATGTACATCATTCAGCAAGACTTTAATTTCGTACTAAATTGGTCGGGATCGATTAAGAAATACTTAAAATGTAGTATCAACTGGGCCATAAATTAATGCTTTGCATCTTAATTATAGAAAATCGAATTGCTCTTTAATTAGGCGGAGAGCCAGGATTAACTCAACTGGGTTTCCTTTCATCATCACCCTAAGAGAAATAATTCGGTAAACAAAGCTCATTAGTTTGAGGTTTCATCCTTATTAACAGTTTTAAGTGCATTTATATAAAAAAAAATGTGACCGTCAATTCACAAAAAACGTTAATCGCATTTAAACCGAGATTGGTATTCTCTTTGCCCAGTTAACTTTTTTATCTGCTTTCAGGTTATTATAATTGAAAATTAGCTACTTCATCTATGTACGTACGTAGTACCGCAATTATTCAGAGATAATACTTTCTCATCATTTCTACCAATAAAAGCTCTGGTTTTTTTCCAGTGAAAATATTGTCATGAAATAATTGGATTGAGCTTTTGCGACGTGCGGCTCAGCAGTACGTGTTGCACCCTTCAGGGCCACGATTGAGAATTCGGAATTTAAATCTCTGTTTTTTTCGAATGGATTAGGTCTGGGGTAAAATTCGCATCAAATAGCGAATGACTATTTTTTTTTCGAATTATTTTCCAGTTTGGTGAATGGTTATCGTTGAATCGAGTTTGACGCCATGTTTCTGGATCTTGTAACATCTGCGAGTATGACGTGGTAATTTCTTCGAAATGTGAAAAAAAATTCTTTTTCGGAATATCGTTTTTACTTTAAATTGGAAACCCTGCTTTTTCAAATTATTTGCACCATTTGCGAAATTAAGAGGTTTTTTCTTTTTTAATTTAAAAAGCTTTATGTACAGAGTTTAGAAATTAAGAACGCTGCCATTTTGAATGAATCCGGTCTTGAGTGGAAGTTGTTCCAACTTCCAATCCGATCCCGGTTTTTCGAATCAGTTTCCGGATTTTATAGTTTTTTGTATCTGGGACCACTGTTCTTTTGAATGTTTTAGGTCTAGAAAATGAGTGTGACAGAGCCGAGGCTTAGATACATGATCATTTCTGTACCAACAGCGAAATATAAAATATTTTTATTTTTCGGAATAACTTAATAAACTAAGAAATCTGCTCTTTCGAATTGATTTGATGGATAACATTAATTGTATTTTTCTAAGAGCAGATCGGAGCGTTTCCTAACCAACTAGTTTGCCTTTTCGGTAAAAAACCTGAATTTTTATCTACGTAACTATCAAAGACGACCAAGGTTTTTCTTTTTTGTTGATATTTTTGAAATTCTTATATATACAGGATCGTATATGGCATAGCAGGTGTACCTTCCCAAGCCGAAATATGAATCAAACATTATGACCTCAACATCTGTCAATGCTCTTGTTCCATCCCTAAATTTTGCCTCTTTATTCTTTCTTGACTTTTATGTTGATATTCACTTGTTGTAGGAATATCAACATAAAAGTCATACAAGATCAAATAATTAAATTAACAGACGTGCTTCAATCTCAATCTCAACATATTAATGCTTCGACGAAAATCATGGCCATTTTCGAGAATGTCTGAAAAATCTTAGCTTTACTACAGAATATATACTGAACCTTTACGGAGGTATTCAATACAATTTAATTGCCAAGGCTACTACGTGGTACGCAGGGGCGGATGCATCTAGAAAGGGCGGGAGCCCCATTCCCTGAAAACCACTACAAAAAATTCATTAGATCTTCTGAATTTTTCGTAATAAAAAACATGAAAGTTTCTGGAAACGTTCAATTTGATACGTTTAAGAATGCAGCCCTAATGGCTAGGCCCACGCTCTAATTTAGGTCATGGCTGTTGAAGCCTATAGAAAAATCGCAGAAGTGCTGTTACCTGTAAAACTCGTGTTCATTCGCCTAGCTTTTCTCGGGGGGGGGGGGGGGGGGGGGGGGGGGTCGAAGCAGAGCTCGTTTGGGTAAAAGCGATGAAAGGTTTGTTTTAATTGAAAATAGCTGCAAAAGGATAAAGACGGCTTGTTAGAATCTTATTGAGATGCCAAAAGAAACATTTGTACCCCGTAATCGAAGAAATTCTGCGAAACTACACAACGACAAACAAATCATTGCGTATTGTTGTAGTGAGTTATTACATTTAATAATAATATTTTTTTTTATTATTTCTTTAAATGTGTAATAGTTTTACTAGAATACTTAGCCAAAAATAAATAAAACTAAAGTAAATCTGCTGATTGGTTAAATCTCAATCAGTATCTTAGAGAAATTTATTGGTCGGTCTGTTTTCCTTCAGGGGTGGATGAATGTATTTAGTAGCATTTCAAGTCTTGTCATGCGTGAGTACATTCCGTATTCCTACAACAGTAACAGTAACGAAAGTGCAACCAAGAAATAAATATGAAAGAGTCTGCTTTTCGCACCTATCGCAATTGCATCCATTTCCAGAACTGAAAAAAGTCCACAAAACTACATATAACACCTCCAAGTCCATTATCCAGAGAGAGAAATTTATTTTGAACGAGAATATTCAAAAAATTTTGACAAGCCGCAAAGACAACAAATGTTTCTAGTCCCTGGTCAAACCCATCAGGAACAACTTCAGCAGTTCTTCTATACCTTCACTTCTTAACAATGGTGAAGTTGTTGTTGACTCCCTGGATGAAGGCAATATTTTAGTTGCTAGATTCGTTTCAAATTCTCGTCTTCTACTCACTTCAGAAACACCTGTTTTGCATCTCTCCTGTGGATGTGTACAAGGGCAATACGCATTCGTTTGTCGCAGGTCCCGATGATTTCTCGCCCCTGTTAATTAAAAGCTATACCTCATCCTTGGCTAAACCTCTGCTCAAACTATCCTATTTCATTCATTCCATTCCATTCCATTCTATTGTTTTGCCGATGACAGTACCCTTGGTTTCGCTTACTTCTCGACACTCCAGAGGAAATTCCACATCTGTGAAGTGAGATTGAATGATTAGATTATTAAATAACGACCTTAATATATCCTCGGTGATAGGGAAAAGCGAATCACGTAGATTGCAATGTATCTAAGATCCAAGGCTTTCTCATCTCTTAGAAACAAGATCATCACTTGACCACTCCAGTTATTTTTGTTGGACCATTAATTTTCGATTCACCGTTACTAAGCATTTTTGGCAATAATATTTCCAGTAGGTAAAGGTGAACAGACCACATATTCTCTGTTACAAAAAAAGCATCGAACTGTCTTGAATTTTTGAAAAGATGTAAAAAAAATGTCAGCTCGTCAAATCTAGCTCTCCTCTATAAGTCAAACATCAGACCTAGAATGGAATAGCTTTATTATATATTGTCCAGAAGAGAGCCATCAATCTGCGAAAGTTTAAGGGTGACGTATACCATTATCTCCGTCAATCCCTCATGTTCCCTAATTCCTTCCATGCCGCGCTTGGGTTCAAAAGGTACAAGGTTTGTCTTGTATCTGTTGTGTGACTGCTATTTTAAATAGACAGATGCAACATACATAGCACTTTAATTCCTGTATTTTGCATAGGTACAATTTTTGATGAATTCGTAAAATTATTCCATCGTTTACAAACCAAAACAAAATAAATAATTTAACAGCTCATTTGAGTTTCACGAGTGGCAAAATTGAACGTTGAGCAACTTCTTCGTTACGAGTGAAAACCCCTCGCTGATCTGTTCGGGTTTGAAATGATAAGTTTTGTGCATTTGATATTTGCGAGTGAGGGGTAGTGTCGTCGAACTTTCGATCTGTCCAGCTTATACTGTTTTTAAACCCCCCTCCCCAACGCCTCACAAGAACTCTGGATCCGCCCTGGTAGTACGAGACGTGCAAAGCAAATGATGCGCATGTGAGTGATGCGACCTTGGACGAATCTCTTGAGTATTTATCTACTTAAACCACCCGAGCTGTATGCGAGGCAACCAGATTGATGTGACAATTCCAGCAACACTATGTGAACGTTCATTTAGTTCGTTACGCTCACAGAAAAAGTATAAAGAAGGACATTGACATTGAGTAATTCATAGACAAGGTGTTGAACAATTTTGCTCAAGTTTTTATTCAAAGAGTGACTTTCCATAACTTTATTTTATTACTGCATAAAAAATTAATTAAAAATATATTTAATTTTTAATTTTTTTTGTATTCCATCTTCTAAACCAGAGTGGATGCAAGTAGACACCCTCCCGGGGCTCCAATGCTACACCTAAGGGAGATTTCATATTATTATATGCTTGAGAAGAGAGCAAGTATGATGACCACATATAAATTGCACTATTTTTTATACCCCCAATCACTCCAAGCTCCGAAAATTTCAACAACCAAATACAGATGAACACTCACAAAATTCTTTTCAAATCCACTATTTATGTAAAACTCAAGGACAAAAAGAAAAGAAAAAAAACATGTATGTAATGTAATCCAAACCGGAAAATTAATTTCCATGTCCTTATGTTAAACCAAAAACCAAAAACATATGGTTCGTTTAGTATTGCGAATATAATCGACAGGAAATGTTAAAATTCCTATTCGAAAATAATTTATAGGAAACAAATAAAGATAAAAAAAAAAAACTATTAAAAATGGCACACTCCCAGCACAAAAATCTGGAATCCATCACAAAAATGGTTGTTGATCATCGATAAAGCGATATACGTAGATTCTGGCAATACTAAAAATAAATTTTCCTCGATCGCGAAAACTCGCTTTTGCCCCTTGAGTTATACATCTGCGACTGACTGGATCGCTGCCGCTCTTGTTTGAGCTGATCGAGGCCGGGTGTGTGCATAAGCGAAACAACACGCATTTTTGGAATATTTCCAACAAAAATGAAAAATGTAAAAAAAAAAATCGACAAGGTTTTTTTTTTGCAAAAATAAAAAATTATATTCTTTTTTTTTCAAATTGACTACTGAAAATATGTTTTAAAATTTCAATTCAGACTTACTTGTTTGATAAGCGGCAGCAAAGTTTGTTCGATGGATTTGACTTTGATATCGTAGTCTTGTAGAATTTCGAATTCGGACATTTTTGCAATATTTTTTTTTTTATTTTATTTTTAATTACACTTTTAGCACTTAATGAAAGAAATTTTTATGTTAACAATAAAATTTTCCAGAAGACACAATATCGCACTTTACTCTACATCGAGCATCTCACAAATCACAGATTATTTTCACTACCTGTATCAGGAAAAAATATCACCGCGATTTAAGGTAAATTTGTAATATTTCCATAGGGACAAAAAAAAATAATTTGAAATAAAATTAAATTTATAATTATAAAACAAAAAGGATAAAATTGAAAATAAATCGAATATTATTGGCGCACTTTGTACTTCCTTCGATACACGGACACGATAGCTAACGACGCGGCGCGGCGGGCGCCCAGAATTCCATTTCTAAACCAAACGCGATAAATAACCTGAGAATACTGTCTGCATCCGGCCGGCCACTTGGTTGTTGGTGGAGGAGCAGTGGAGCACTCATTTTCATTTTTTATATATTTTTCTCCTCTCTGGGCATGACGTATGACGTGGAAATACGTTAAAAAAAAACTATAAAATTAACTTAAAAATTGCACGTCATACTTTGTTTCAGTTTCCACGTGATTGTCACAAGCAGATGAATTTATTTTTTTCGTGTGTTTCGTCCCATCTGCAATAGTAGCGTCAATGGACACTTAGGGTCGGACTTGGTTATTAGTCTCAACAGTCCCCTTGGGATCAAGCTTTTAACCTAATATCAATGTCACTGGCAAGTCCCATTCGACTCCACTAAGCTTTGTTGGCGTTGACATTATGTGACCTGTTAGTTGCTATATACTTATGTGCCTGAGGTTACATTACAACATATTGATGGTTGCTTGGCTAATTTTCATAATTTTCTGGAATATTACTAGCCGGGGTGGCCGGGCCCGGCCGTCTATGAATTTTTCTCCACGTGAGACGTGAGCTACGATATTTACGAAGCCAACCAATATGTACAGGTACCCATTCCGATGAATTGAATTGCACTGGTTTGGTGCTAGATAAATGTATTACGGGACTATAGAGGTGGAGGACAAGCAGAGGCGACTATTTCAGTGATTTTTATTATTCCTGGTTGGTTGCGGATTTTTTTCTATCATGATGTCATGCGGAAATGCAGTACAGCATACTACTAGCTATACTAGTTCAGGAAAAGAATCGTTATGGGGCTTCAAGGTTGTAAGGTTCAATATTTTGCCTGCATCACGTTCATGTGGGCGGTAAGTATGGGTGGTGGTTTCATTGTGTAATATTGGCATAATACCTAAAGGTATTTTTCCCCGAGGCGAAAGCTTTTAAGTGCAAATAATATTTTTTTTCATTTCTTATAATTATGTTTGCATTCTTCCTTCATAAGAAACATAACTTCATTTCCTGTAAGGCTTATGGGTTCTCTAGGTAAATTCAATAATGTAATAGATTTTTAATTTTTTTTTTTTTATGTTAGAGGGGTATTCAAGCTCTGTTTCAAATTCAACACGTATCGTTATAAAAGATGTATGTATTTTAATTAAAAAGTGCCTACAGAATGTGGCTAGTTCATTATAATCAGTAGAATTTTCTAGCATTCCGTGGTTTTGGGGTAATTTTTTTTTTTATATAAACAGGACAATTTTTGTCATTACTTTTTAATTTGACAATATTTTTTTTTATTCTTTTTTTAAATTTAAGGGAACTTAGTTATGAACAATGTTCTAGTTTTGATAAATTTTTCAAAACGAAAATTCGCAGTCGGAACTCCAATTTTTGATTTCGTGTCAATTTATTGTAAGGAAAAGTGGCACGCGGGTATACGTTTTCTACTATACCGTTATCTACAATCGATTATCTTTCTAGCGAGAATAACTTAAGGGGGCCATGTAGTGTATATGAACTATTCTCAAAATGCGATTTTTGACGGGGAAGCATTTTTTCAAATTACAAAGCTGTGCCGACCCATAAAAGTAACGACTTTGTACCAATGACATCTTCTTTTGCAATTATTGGATTGGACACATTTTGATTTTTGCATGTCCGCTTATTGGTCTGTTTGTCTTTCTACCTGTCTGTCTGTCCGTCAGTCTGTCCATACATCCGTCGGCACGATAACTCGAGAACGCGTTCACTTAGAATGCTGAATATTTGCACAGGCGCTTTTAAATAAAAAAATCCTGCGCAGGATTTCCATACTAAAAACTGGTTTTTAGCGGTAGATTTGGGCATTGCCTAAGATCAACGCCTAGAGACCTGAAATTCGGTACGTGGTGTTTTTATAATAATAGTAAATTAAATTTCAAAAATATACTAAATCGGGCAACCCCTTCTTAGCGTTGCCATTCAAAACTTTGGTTTTTCGATATATATATGGAAACAGTGTGAGAACGCGTCGACGTGAAGAGCTCAAATTTCGCACACGGCATTTTTATAAAAATTGTAAATACATGTTCAAAAATGGACTAAATCGGGCAACTTTTTCTTGGTGTTCCCAAACAAAAATTTGGGCTTTCACTATATATTTGGACACTACTTTGCATCGACCTAGAAAACTGAAGCTTTGTAGGCAGCGTTTTCATACAAAATAGTAAATAAAATTTTAAAAATGTACTAAATCTGGCAACCCTTTCTTGATGTTGCCATACTTTTGGTTATAACTTTGTTTAACTTTTATGTTGATCAGGTTACAGTATATTGGTCTTAAAACCAATTGTAACTTTTTCCCTTGTTTTTGTTTTCTGTATAAATAATTTTGTTACGAAAAAGTCATACTTTTATGGACCGTCACATATTCTTTGTAATTTGTAAAAGTGCTTCATCTTCGAAAACCGCATTTTGAGAACAGTTCCTACACTACATGACCACCTTAAGTTGTAGTTATTTGAAAGATAATCAATTGTAGATTACATTATAGTAGAAAAAGTATACCCGTGCGCCACTTTTCCTTGCAAAAAAATTGAAACGATATCAAAAAATTGGAGTTCCGGGCTTGAATTTTTATTTTAAAAAATTTATAAAAAAATAGAAGAATTCAATTTTCTAAAACGACTTTTATTGCAATAAGTTCATAACTAAGCTGTCTTAAATTAAAAAAAAAATCAAGATAAAATGTTATCAAATTAATAAGTTATGTCAGAAAATATTGAAACAGTTTTCCTGAAATTCCAAAACAGCCACATTTTCGATTTTCATGAACTGATTAAAAATTTCAGACACGTCATGCAAAAAGTCAGCGCAAACTGTTACACTATTTGTCTACATTTCATGAAATGCCTAGACTTTTCGTAAAGTGCTGAGTTACATCAAGTATCTACGATGATGGACTCCTCCGATTTCGATGAAACTGAATTAGTTAAGTATTATAAATATGCGACCAGTATTTTTCTTTTAGCCTACAAGTCAAGCCTGGTTTAGACACTACAATTATAACAAATACAAAGTACTTTCTGGGCCAAAGAATTTACATGTCGAAATTCAAGCCATCTATTATGACGCAATGCAGAAATTGTCAACGCTTCGGTCATGTCGCAAGTAATTGCAACATGGCCTATAGATGCGTTAAATGCAAAGGTAGTCACGGACCTCGTGAATGCCCCTTACCCAAAAAAAACATTAACGATACCACCACACTAGTTTTTGATGTAAACGGATTCTTGGTAGCTGAGAAGAGCTCAGTTCCGGAGTGCGTTAACTGCGGTAAAAGTGGCCACCCAGCCAATTATAGGAAATGTGAGAAATACATAGAAATTCTGAATAGGAAGCAGGAAAGGAGCGATCTTAGGAACAAATCCTTTAATAATTTCGTGAGAAAGGAAGTCAGCTTCTCCTCAATGTTGATGGACCAAGCCTATCCGACGATAAAACAACCTACAACTAACAACACTCAACACACTAAGAACACGCAACATACTAACAGTGTCAGCTTCTTTGACGATAAATGCGGCGTACTGTTTGGCATGAATCTCTTCGACTGCTTTGATAAAGTAGACAATTTCCTGCCAAAATATAAAGAGCTAATGGATAACAACCAAAAAAGGTTCGCTCTTCTTTCTTTCCTTACTGAGTTATCATTGAATAGCAAAACTTAATTATGTGCTCACAGTCACATTTAAACAAACTCAAAATTATTACAGTTAATGTAAATTCGTTAGTACATATGCACAAGAGACACCATTTAGACACATTTATACAAAAACACAATCCCAACATTATGCTAATCAGTGAAACTAATATAAAACCGAAACACGTCCCAAAATTAAAAAGTTTTGACCTTATCCGAAGTGATAGACCTACCTTTGGCGGTGGTACAGCTGTCCTAGTGAAGCAAAATATTGACTACATACACATGGACTTTCCTATGGAACTGGAGTCAATGGAAGTAACTGCAATAAAAATAAAGCTTCAAAGCAACAAATCCCTAGCAATAATATCCGCATATAACCCTTCTGGTAATTCACACCTAATGAACGACTTCAATAAACTCTTCAGCAAAATTAAATGTGACTTCTATATAATAGGCAAAGATTTGAATGCCAGACACCATTCCTGGAATAATAACCCACAAACAGAAAACACCTCAGGCAAATCCCTACATCAATGGTATACCAACAATTTCATAGACAAATCACTATCAATTGAGTATCCAGACAAGCCAACCTTTTTTAATCGTCAAATACCATCTTGCATCGACTTTTTTATTGTTTCCAACATATTTTCAATTAGTTATAATCATAGTGGTAAGCTGTCTATACTTGACTACCCATCCGACCATGCGGCTGTTGAATTAAACTTAACCCTAGGATCTAACCTACCCATAGCTGAGCCTAGAACCATATTGGACTATGGTAACACCAACTGGGCACTATACAAAGCTAAAATAATATCATCTTTAAGCCAATTAATCCTTCCTAATGATAGATGTTTGACCACTAGTGAAATAGATAATACTATTAATCAACTTGACAATATACTATCAGGGGCAATAGAAATAAGCGTTCCTAAATTAACAATTAATAATTCTACATGTATCCCTTTACCACTCGCACTCCTAAAAATTATTCGTGAAAAAAACAATAATCCGGTCTATTATCAGCTGAAGTCGCAAATATCTTATCTTGAGAAAATAATCAAGGATTCAATAAAAATTCATTATGCTAACTTGGTCTAGTTGGTATTGAGGACACTCCCCCAATTAAATTGCATGATGACGGCATTGTGGTGTACACCAAAGAAGAAAAAGTTGATGTTCTTGGTCAGTATTATGAAACCATTCATAAAATAAATGCTAACCCTGAAGACCTTGAGCGAACAAGCATCACAAATCAGTTCACTGATGTCAATTTTAAGAATAATTTCACTCCACTTGTTAACTTTTCCGCTGAATGCCTCAATAGTCATATGGGAGACATACCTCATCCCTTTCCCAATCGATCCAACTCTCCCTCAGTTGACCACAACCCGACATAAGTCAAGATGGCAGCATCCCTCTACTTGCAAACAACGAGAGCTACATAAACTTTGCAAATTCCAATGAAATCATATCCTTAATAAAAGGAAGGAATAACAAGAAAACTGCAGGTTATGATAAAGTCTCAAATTTTTTGCTTAAAAGATCGCCTCCTTGTCTATATACCTTTTTAACGTTACTTTTTAATCACATTTTTAATATTGGATATTTTCCGGATAAGTGGAAATAAGCCATTGTTATTCCAATCCCTAAACCTAATAAGAACCCGTTACTAGTATCTAGCTATAGACCAATTTCGCTTCTTTCCTGCTTCAGCAAAATCTATGAAGCTTTCATTTTGAATAAAGTTAAAGCACATTGTGAAGACAACAACGTTATTCCGAATCACCAATTTGGCTTTAAATACCAACAACATCACATGCCCTCACAGTACTAATGGAAAACGTGCGCTCTAACCTGAACAGCAAAAGAGCAACATTAGCCTGCGCATTAGACATTGAAAAGGCCTTCGACACTGTTTGGACAACAGGACTAATATATAAGATGAGATGTCAATTCGGTTTTCACAAACACATCTGCACAATCATATATAACTACCTGTCAAATAGATCATTTAGGGTCAGGATAAAGGACACCATCTCCGTGAGTTTCCAAATTAATACAGGGGTACCTCAAGGCTCACTATTAGGTCCCATCCTATACAGTATTTAAACCTCGGATATCCCCAAACCTGAACAAAGCGATTGTAGAGTAGGGATCATATGTTTTGCTGATGATATTCTCCTGTACACATCGCATCTCAATAATGTCATAATGAGAACTCGTGTTAACAAATACTTATCGAGCTATATGTCAAAATGGAAAATAAAAGTTAACACGAGTAAGTGCGAATCCATTTTATTCAAGGGTAGCAGGAGAAATACCCCCAGAAATAATTGGAGACACTTGGATCGCTTTAGTTTAAATTTTAACAATACCAATATCCCTTTGAAAAACAAAATTAAATACCTCGGCATAATTTTCACGGACAATCTACTTTTTTATCGGCATATTGACTATATTTTAAAAAAGGCAAAGAATTGTTACTCCAGCCTATACAAAGTCCTGAAAGCAAATTCAAAATTAACTGTTAAATTAAAATTAGTCCTCTACAAACAAATGTTAAGACCAATAGTGGGATACGCTTTCCCCATCTGGTTCAGTATCAGCTCAGCACAGATGGAAAGGCTCAGAGTATTTGAGAGAAAGGTACTACGCAACTGTATTAATTACCAGAGACGTAGAGGCTCATACACTTGGATGAGTAATCAGCGAGTATATAATAAAGCCAGAACTGCCAGAATTGACTGCTTCCTTATAAAAACAGCGACTAAATTTTTGGAAAAGCTGAATTATGTTGAAAATCCGTTAGTGCAAGAAGCTAACCAACTACATAATCCTTACACCAACATTAAATACCACCCTCCTTCCCATCTAAAGTGGCTAATTGCCAATGACCTACTATTTGCACAAGACAACCTCTTGCATTATCACAGGGGCTACCGAAATATTGACAGCATAGTCTATAATACCTCACAATACATCAAATCACCGTAATCACAAATAACACTAACATCATCCACAACAGTCTCAACAAAAAATACATACATAGAAACTCCTACAAACCTAGGAATAAGTTACCCTGTAAGCTAATTGTAAATATTTTTTAAATTTGTAAATAATTGCAAATATATTTTACGTTTTTTACAAACTAAGCTAATCTAAGCTCTAAGTTAATTTATAACTACACACATTTTAGTACGTAAGCACCAGTTTTTGTAAATATTTATCTAAAAGGCATTAAAAATTTGTTTCTAAAAATTTGTTTCTTTTAGCCTGCCAACTTTTGGTCTTCTATAAAGGGTGACTCAAATTTAGATCTTTCACTGTGGAAGTTTTTTTTTTTGTTGATTACTTGCGATCGGGTTACTCGAATCTTTTGTACGATATTTTAAATAAATGGCATTAAATGGGGCTTTGCAAGGAAATGCTCTAACATTAATACATATCATATAAAAAATTTGCATCTTCAGCTGTTAGTTTAGGCGACAGAGTTTTTATATTAGCGTCTCTGCAAAATTTCATATGAAAATTTTAGAATTTACTCCAAATAAATGATTTATTTTATTATTTTTATATACTTAAAGAAGTTTATGTTTAAACAATATTTTAATAATAGTTCTGCTTTATTATTCCATAAATTTTATAATTTTATTTTTACTACAAAACGAGTAATCTGTAACACTAACACAATTGTAATTTACCTTGTAATTTAATTGCCTTGACACGATTATATCTATTTTTATACCCCAGATGAAATCTGTAGGGTATACTAAGTTTTTCATTCCATTTGTAATGCACAGAAATAACGATGGTAGAGCAAAATGGGTTGGACACCCACCCACGCATAATATTAAAAGTTATTTTATTTTGTTTTATGCATGTCCGTCTGTCTGTCTGTCTGTATGGACTTAAAAAAAAATAAAATTAAGTTCGTAAATAACACAAATCGGGCAACTCCTTCGTAGGGTTGCCATACTAAAATTTTGTTTTCCACTATATATATTTGGAACGCCTGCGAACGCGCCGAATAGATAGCTTAAATTTAGTATATGGTGTTTTCATAGTAATAAAATTTCAAAAATTGGACTAAATCGGGCAACCCCTTCTTAGTATCGCCATATAACATTTTGGATTTCTACTGTTTTTTTTTTATATTGCCAAAGCTCAGGGGATAACCTATGATGCAGTAGCACAGCATTTACAGGAAAGGAATAAGGGGTAGGGAATTGACGATTATTGGGTTGAGTCAAGTAGGTGACAGTGCGCATTACGCTTGAATGTTTGTCGCTCATATGAGGGGGGGGGGGAGAAAACCGTTGATGGCAAACTGTTCCACATTCGTACTGTTCTGCTTATGAATGATTCACGGAATTTCACGGTACGGCCGAATTTGACTTCAAGGGTGTGAGGATGAGCTTGGGTTACAGCTCGTGTGGTGCGCATGGGAAGAATTCTACAAGGGATCAGGCTAGAAATTTCGTCAGAGCAATGACCATAGAAGTACGATAAAAGAGAGACAGATTTCGACATTACGTCGGTGCTCTAGGGAATCAATAGTTGCTATTGATATGTCATAGCTAATAAGCCTTCTTTTGGACTTAGTCTAACGCGGACAATGCAATGCGTCCAGCCCCTGCCCAAATATGGGAATTATATTCTAATCTAGGGCTGATATGAGACTATATATGAGATTTGCACCAAGTCTTATGGAGTAAAATATTTCTTGCATCTTTGCAAGAAGCCCAGGATTTCACCGCGTTTTTGGCAATACCAAAACTGTGATCGGAGCAACTAAGATTGTTGGATATTTCAATGCCTAAGATGTTAAGAGATGGTGAGTTCGGTGTGAAAATTCTATAAATAAATAGTGCTGTGTTTCAGATATAATAATAAATAAAAAACCTTCATCAAATGTAATGAGTCTTTTGTCGAAAGATTTTAAGTATGATGTGAGTTTCGTGATTGGCACATAAAAGGATGAAGAAATGAATTAATAAATAAAAATGCATCTGAGTGGCACAAACTTCAGTAGGAAATTGGTAAGAATTGATAAACACATTTCTAATTACAATTAAAGAACTGCTTACTTAATTCTATCGCTTCAAAACTTCACCAGAATTCATGGACTAGGCTTTTCATTTTATAGCCATTGACTCAGTATATAACTCGAAAGGTACTGATAGCAAAAGAGCTCTAAACGGAACGCACCGCAATTATTTAGTAAACTATTTACGATAAACTAAAATTAAATCCAAACAAAATTTTCTTGTTTATCATAATCACTACACTGAAAATAAAATCGTTCGTAATATCAATAAACGCAGTTCATTAGGATATTTTTAGTTGATTCAATGAAACATTAATTGACTCAATAAATGTTTAATTAACATTTTTTCACTTGCTATGAACAACTTAATTAATACTATCAAACTGTCATTATTGATTTCATTACGTATAATAATAATAATATTTTCGTTGATTTCATGAATATTATTTATTAATTTTATGATCTTTTCCTTTTCATGGTGTTATATATATATATATCAGGGTTGTTGTATATATATATCGGGGTTGTTGTGACTTACCACTAAATCGGCCAATAGTTATCCAAATGAAAGAAACAAGCTTTATACACTGGGTTCACTTATTTATTACACCAATTTTATTTTATATATCAGGGTTCCTTTCAGCTTTTTGTATTTTCATACTTCACAACTTATCTTAATACATCAAAATTTTAACACACTTTATGCTCATAAACCACTTGTATTTTTTCTGCACATGTGCTTTTTATTATTATCCGTTCTTCGTTTTTGGACCTTATCCTAACCGACCCGTTGCCAAACTTTTTCACCTCTTCCAAACAAAATCTTAATCGCAAGTTTAGTTGTTCAGGATAGGAAAGTGTTTAATTAGCATTCCTATCCTGAGAAAATTATTTACCGCTGGGCATGTTTAAACATGCCCAGAATTATCGCGACGAACGATGGTTGAAATTGAAATTTGATATTTTCATAAATATCAAACCGTCGTCTAGCTACCGTGCATACATTGTTGCGATCACATTGTATGCAGCTCGCGACAATTTGCTGATAAGAGCTTTTTTCGGTGAAGACTTGATCGTTTCAGTCTTCACCGACGTAAAATTTTCATGCGCCCAATATGTATGTATGTATATATGTACATACATATCGTATTTACGACAAATCTTACTGAAGGCAAGATTTATCGGGGGCTTTTTTCTATCGAAACGACTTGGTTTGAAATTTAAAACTTTTATTTTTCCCAAGTCGTTTTGTGGGAAAATATTTTTATTTGTTGCAAGAGAGATAAGCTAACCATGTTTTGAGCATGATTAGCTTATTTCTATTTATGTATGAAAATTAAATATTCTCCAATTTTTTAAAAATGATAATTATTAATTATAATTATCGTTTTTAACCCTTTTTAGGTATACAACAATCCTTCCCCCTGCGAAAAAGAGGATTATTCTTTGAAGAGGAATAATTCTCAGGGGAAGTTGTTGTCGGGCTTTTTCTGTGGTTCGGCTCTTGGTCGGTTTGGCTTTTACATTTTTTCTAATTAAAAAAAAAAAAATTTTTTTTGTTATCTTATTTTTCTAAAATTGTTCTTAAGTATCTATTCCTATTCTATTCTATTCCTTTATTATGTACTTAACAAGTACTGTTTGTTTTTGTTTTTTTTTTTTTTCTATGTAATGTGTATATATTTTGTTTTTGTTACACTTGTATATTTGTTACGTTCTAAAGTTAGTGGTTATTTAATTTTTATTCTAGGCTAATAATAATATTATTTATATTTTTATATTATTTATTATTTAACACTAGCGGGGGAGGGTTTCGGTTTTTTTTGTTTTAGTTTGTATATATATGTATATATGTTTTTATTAAACTAGTTTTCCTTACATCTATGCTTTAACAATTGTTTGTCCTCTCCCCTTTTGTTTTTATTTTTATTTATTATTATTAACTGATTTATTTGGGGTTAATAGAAACCACTTACATTTATTTTTTCTGTATTCTAGTACCAGTGATAATGCTTATGACCGTTTGAAGTGGTGACATTATACCACTTGCACTGTCCTAGTAGGTGGCAGGGTGCGGGTCCTATTAAGAGGGGTTGGTTCGATTATTTCGATTTGTTCGATTTGTTCCTCCGCCTCTAGGGTTTTTTCAGATTTACGTGGACGATAATTTTTAATGAATGGGACTAGCCATTTGGCGACCAGGTACAGTACCATACATGTGATGACAACACCAGTTAAGGATACTGATGTTGCAGCTAGGACATGTGTAGGGTGGTGACTGATATGAGGAACTATTTTTTCTAATTTTTCGTCCAGTTCTTTTAATGACTGGGTTCCTTCTAGGATGATGCTATTAGTGTCATCTCCTGAATATAGTTCTGTCTGTATTTTTTCAGACTGTACTTTGCTTTTGGTTTCATGAAGATATTTATCCACTATTTGTTCTAATGGAGTTATATTTGGGAAATAAGTGGGTTGTTTGAGACTCAATTGCTGGATATTTTCTGCCTCATAGTGTAGGATTTGTGATCCTACTTGTAATTGACAGGGATCGTTGATAGTAATTATTCCTTGGCCTTCTATTTTTGAAGTTAGGAATTGTTGGGTGCACTGAAGGTGTACAATTGTTGGTGTTCTATCAACGAAAATATCCAAGAATTCGGTTTACTTAGTTTAATAAGTAGGTCTCTGGGAGGTATTTGTGCTCTGAATTGGCACTGTGGCTCTTCCTTTATTGGGTTAAAGAGCAGCTTCACTATGCATTCTTTAGACAGAGTTGCCTTTGTTACGGGAATGCCTAGTTTGGTGACGTAAGTGTCCTCTTTTAAAGCATTTAAGATCTTGTGTTTTTAATAATAGAATATTCTGTGTCTGTACCTGGTGATAGGCTTCGTTAGTCAATTAGCCATACTGCATAGCATAAAATATTTAAATATAGTATTGCTTAATTGAATTGTTGATAGTTTGTATAATGTGGGCTTAGTTGCTAAAAGGAAGACGAGATAGAACAGGGTAGGAGGACTGTAAGTCAGTTCATGCTAAATCTACTCAAAGTATGAGCATTGTACTCATTCAAAAATTGAATTGGGAAGTTGTTTAATTTACTACAATGAGTAAAAGTAAATCATGAAGAGGAATACAAAACTCTCAAGGCAAGGTATGACGGATGCAAGTCAAAGCATTCCAAACTCCATCATCTTCTCTATGAGCTTTTAAGACGATGAGTATTGTACCTTTTCAAAATTTTTAATTAGGGAAGCAAGTCAAGGCAAGCAAAATTTTTATTGGTAGAATATTTAATTTACTCATAGAATGTATATATGGGTTCGTTTATTTAGCGTATTTTTTATTGATTTAAAAAAAATTTAGGTAAGGGTCGACTTCGTAAGTCGTAGTAAACAATTCCGAGTGCGGAACGTTTAAGTAGGTAGTGGCTAGTTTAATTTGCGAATTTTGTTTCAGTGGAATTTGTTTTCTAAAAGTGTATGTACCAGTGTACTACTCGTAATAGGCCTTTAAACGGTTGTGGTGTACTACAACCTGCCGCTTGCCTATTTTTATGGTAGTGTTTGTTGGACTGGGTACATTGATTACCAGATATGGGCCAACCCAGGTATGAGACAATTTGTGTTTGCGGCTTTCACTTTTGAGGAGGACTTTGTCTCCTAGGTGGAAAGTGAGAGGCCTGACTGTTTTGTCGTAATATGCCTTTGAGCGTTGTTTGCTGGCTAAGAGATTTTTACGAGCCGTGGCATATGATTTTTGGAGTCTGTATTTGAGCATATGATAATAACTTTCGTGGTTATAAACGGGTTCAGGATCCCGTTTTAAATTAGTTGGGACATCCGCTGTGAAGCCGTAAAGGCAATCCATCGGGGTTAATTTAGTACCCTCGTGTACACTGTTATTGTACACGAATGCAGCGGTTCGTAAGAATTGATCCCATGTTTTAGGATTTTCATCTACGATTGTACGCAGATATTCGATTAATGGTCTATGGGCACGCTCTAGTGCTCCATTCGACTGTGGATGGTATGCGGAAGTCTGAAACTTCTTTACCTCTAGCAGTTTGCAGACCTTCTTGAATGGCTCACTCAGGAAATTAGTTCCCTGATCGGTGATTATTCTCTTTTGAATGCGATAGCGCGTGACAATCTCATTGAAAAAGATTTGCGCCACCGTTACTGCTTCTCCATTACGTATGGCATACCTATCGACAAATTTGGTAAGATTATCTTGAAAAGTGAAGATATATTTATTACCTGATATGGTCCCTTCTAGTGGACCTACTATATCGAGGTACACCTTGTCGAAAGGTTGTTCTGCGATGTCCGTTATTGCCATGGGCATCTTGAATTGTGGAGATGCTTTCATTGTTTGGCACTTAGGCCATTTTTATGTACGTTTTTATATCGCTAAGCATGTGTCTCCACCAGTACTTGCGTCTAATTGTTTTATAAGTCTTAATGACACCCTGATGGCCGCCGAAAAGAGAGTCGTGATAATCCTTTAGGATTGTTTGAACTTCCTTGGGGCTCGTGATTATTTCAGGTGCCTTGACTGGACTTATATCTTGTTCAAGCGTAGCAGGGGGTTGTATTTCCGCCTCTGGGGGTTCATTTTCTTTATTTTCCGCTGCCGTGGGCTGTGTTTCAGCGCTGGGGCTCGTATTGGCCTCTTGGGCTCTCTGGTTTTGAGCTCTGGTCACGGCGAAGCAATGAGCGGGTTTCTTGGTTTTCTTTTTATTTGGGGGATTATTTTCCTCCACATCGGAGTCCATAGTGTGCTGGACTTGGGCTTGTGCCGTTAAGGTATTGCCTGTATTGTCTTCGCTTAATACTTGTGGAATGCGGCTTAATGCATCCGCATTGGTATTATACTTCCCTGGTTTATATTCGATGCTGTAATCGAATTCTAACAATTTGTAGTGAAATCTCACCAAACGCGAAGTCGGGCCTTTAACATTAAAGACTCCTTTGAGAGGCTTGTGGTCAGTGTAGACCGTGAATTTCCTGCCTTGAAGGTAGCATCGGAAATTTCTAGTTGCCCAGACTATAGCCAATAACTCCTTTTCAATAGCGGAGTAGTTTTTCTCGGCTTTGTTTAGCGTTCGGCTTGCATAGGCGATAGGCTGGTCTTTTCCCAATTCTCCTTGGGAAAGCACAGCGCCTAATGCTTCGTTCCTGGCGTCCGTTGTAAGATTGAATGGTTTAGAAAAATCTGGATAGATTAAGAGTGGTGGGGAAATTAGAGCATTTTTAATGCTTTGAAATGCGTCTTGGCATTTCTCGGTCCAAGTGAATTTTACGTCCTTGCGGAGTAAATTCGTAATTGGACGAACGATTTTTGAGAAGTCCGGAATGAACTTCCTATAGTAATTGGCGAGTCCTAAAAAGGACTGATATTGCCGTACTGTTCTAGGAACAGGGAATGTTTGGACGCAGGCCGTTTTTCTGGGGTCTGGTAATGCACCTTCGCTAGAGCATTTGTGCCCTAGATAAACAACTTCTCGTCTCAAGAACTGGCACTTCTCTGGCTGCAGTTTGAGGTTGTTTTCTCTCAATTTGTTGAAGACTTTGCGAAGTTTATCATTGTGGTCATTTAGGTTCTTACCATAAATGACGATGTGGTCAAGATAAATGAAACGTTCGAGGCCTTGTTGGCCTGTCAAAACGAAGTTCATGAGGCGTTGGAATGTAGCGGGAGCTCCTTTGAGTCCAAATGACATACGCTTAAATTCGTAGTGCCCGTAATTTGTGCTAAAAGCGGTCTTATGTCGATCTTTTTTGTCGACTAAGACTTGGTGATAGCCGTTGGCCAAATCGAGAGTGGTAAAGTACCTGGCATGACCTAGTTCGTCAAGAATATCCACAATTCGTGGCAGCGGAAATGCATCGCCAATTGTCTTTTCGTTCAATTTGCGAAAATCGACAACGACGCGCCACCTTTTTTCACCATCGGGTCCCGCCTTTTTGGGGACAACTAATAAGGGTGAATTCCAAGGGCTTTTGCTAGTTTGGACTATCCGGTTGTCTAGCATTTCTCTTAATTGCTCGTTGATTACTTGTCTCTGGGTTACTGGTAATCTGTAGGCCTTTTGGTTTATGGGCGCTTGATCTTGTATTAAAGGGATATTGCGGGTGATAGCATTTGTATATGTCAGCTTATCACCTTTTAGAAAGAAGATATCATTGTACTCGTAACAGAGTTCGGATATCGAAGCTTTTTCTTCCGCGTTTAGATTTGGGTCTAGGCTGAGCTCTTGGTCTAGCCTGTTGACTCGCGGAGTGTGTGTGGGATCTTCATGATCCGGAAATAAGTATCTTACGTGTTGTAAGATAGCTGTGTTTTCTGAAAAGCTTGCTTTAGTTTTGGGTTGTTGTACCTTTTTATA
>OZ005740.1:69246231-69328731 GCA_963930735.1 Dioctria linearis | reverse complement strand
TTCAGTACAATGATTAAAAAAACTTTTGAGAGCCAAGTCTGTTTATTGATTTAGTAGACCTTTATTATAATTTAGCACTTCATTAAATAGCGGGTACACTGAATAAAACTTGATTTCATATACTTTATAAAGATTTTATTCATTGATAAAATATAATAAGTAAGCAATTAAGGAATTCATAAATTTAAATCATGACATTTAATGCGAACAATGTCCTTGCATCTCCTTGAAAAGTTTGAGTAAGCCTGGTTTGTATGTTGTTATTCTTAGCACGATTCCAGGTTGTCATCAATAATACGACTTCTCAGTTTACTCTTGATAAGGTTCATATTTACTTGAATGCTCAGCAAGATTTAGCCCTATGCGGGACTACCATTTTATAGAAAGTTTTGCTATGAAAATTCATGGCGAAATAAGTCAATATGAAATTGACTCAGTTTGGTGCTAAGTCTATGTACAGCTGGAGAATTGAGTGGAAAAAACTCTTTATGCGAACGAAAAATCTTTGAAAAAAGAAATTTCATTGCAAAAAGAGGGCGTTTCATATAAGCAGGAACCGTATAATCGTCAGTACGGCTTGGTTCCTGCCTGCCGTGTATACGCCAAAGCAAACAGCCAGCTGACCTCATATATAAATTTAAAATAATTTTTAAGGGTGAATTATATGAGGCGAAATACTACGTATTTACTTGAATGCCAAGCAAGATTAGCATTTCATACGCGTATACAAGAAGTTCCATTTCCCTACTGCAGGTATTTTGGATTGTTGCGAACACTCCCTTTTTCCAAACTATGAAAAATATATCCAATGTCATTTTCAGCAAAACTTTTATTTAAAATGAGTTTTTCTCAACTTGAATTAACTAAACCTTCTCTCCCAAAGCATATCAAGAGCAACTTTGTTAAAGGCCTCAGTTTTCAAGTTCAGTAGTTCTCTTCTATCCAAGTGTAAGTAATTGCCTAATACTTTTTATAAAATTTTCAATAGGATATTTTTCTGTTCAGCAAACCTGAGTGAAGTCGACGTAAACATGAAATTTCTAATAAATCTTTTATAAGAAGGTAATGAAATATTGATTCCATTTCCCGGAGCTAAAATGAACGGGAAAGTTATTAGTTTAGGCTATGTGTCACCATCGATCAGTGCCTAAGCACAACACTGTCCGATACAACTTCTTTAATCTCATGCGTCATTGCTGCCATTCATTTTATGGCTGAATACATTGAAGAAAAAATTGGACCTCATATGAGTATGAAATCATCTTGAATTGCAATGAAATTATTATGAAGGCCTTTAAGCAGAGGAATGTACGGAGAACTTAATGCGGGACTATGTGCCGGAATGACAATCTGGGAGTAATTTTTTAAAATCCCTCAGTCCGTGTCTACTTAATATTTGTTACTTATTTGCTAGTAGCAGTCAACGTAAATCTAGTTCACTACCGACATCATGAAAGTATGCAGATATTCCACTGTTTTACGTATATGTACTTACTTAATCCGCTTTGTGCGAAATAATGTGCAAGCACGTGCATGACTTAGCATTTTTATGAGGTGGTAAGATTGCTGCAGTTTTATTGATTTAGTTCAGTAGCCCCCTCCATTAGGAGTAGTTATGGTGCTTTTTATAATTAATCAAATGGATAAAATGAAATTATAAATGAAACAAAATTAGGCAGAGCAAAAATTGTCGTGGATCGGTTTCATTGTTCTGATAAAAAGTAATAATTTTAAATTTCGCCAGCTAAATGGCTAATTTTCTAACTTTGTACGTACTTTCCCAAGAAGGTTGAGCAAATGTATCAAAGTGCTCTTGAAATTAGGTTTTTTCTTCAAAATAGGTTGAATTTCACAACTCGAAAAGTTTCGATATGCTGTAGCAACCAGAATCCTGCTGATAAAATTAGCTCATATTAATTTATCAATTCTGTACTAATATTGACCTAAGAAATGTCCAGAGGCACAACAAAATTTATAGTACTTACAGGCCAGTAGCCAGAGACAATTTAAAGGTATGATCAGAAATTTGAAGTAGGGTGAATTCGGGATACATTGGTTCAGGTGAAGGAATTTTTTTTTTTAAAAATAAGCTTAAAACAGGTACCTTAAAAAAAAGATATAGATGGACCAAACAAGAAGCAAAACATGGTAAAAATATTCAATATAATTGCAATCTTCGATTTGCCATATTGTGGAATTTTCATAGTACTTCGTCAAGGTTTATTTTGTCTGTTCTTTTCCGTTCAAATGCAAGAAACACCAAACATGCCATTATCTCGTGTCGTGAGCCATTAACATTCTTTGAGGCTTGTTGATAGCAATTAGTGTTGAAAAGGTAGATTCGCACGAAGCAGTACTACATCCAATGTTGCCACTAATGAAAGCAGTTCATACGTATCTCTAAATGATTTCCTTTGTCGGTATAAAACTGCGAATAAGTTCTTGCTCTGATCTCCACGGCCATTCAACTCATTCTTTAGTACTTTTCACATCAGTGATGTCTCTTCTTTGGAAGAAATTTTTATACCTGAAAAATACTTGCAATTATGAATTTGATGTATCTCATTATTTTGTTCACAATAATTATAAATTTAATTTTACCTTAACCTTGATCAGCACATCAATGCACAAAATTGAATCTAGTAGTTAGACCTTCATTGTCTGCAAATCTTCTTTTCATTTAACCTGTTATTATGTTTACAGTTTCATAATACTCCGATTTAAATTGCCGAGCTTAAATTATGCCTGAAGTCGCAATGTTTTGACGAGAATGTGATGGACCATACAGCACGAAGTTCTCCAGATGTCTTACCTTTACTTGTCTCTTCTGGGAAATATTTTCAGACTCTTTTTCGACAATATTCTCAGATACTTCTAAAATTTTTATGGCTCTTCTGACTTCAGGTTACAAATTTTTTCCTGGACGCATTTTATTATTCAAATGACATCCAGCATCTTGTGCTATAACCCTGTAAAGCCGCATCAGGCGGTTGTAGAACACACAATTGTTTTTTTTGCTAGGATCATTGCCAGTTGAATTCCCATGCTTAACATAACTTCAGAGTAATCAGTATTTACTGAAATTTTGCGAGTAAATGTAGCGATTTTGCGAATTGTAGAAATTTTGATGAGCTTGACTCAGCTGTAACTCTTGAATTATTCATCTGATTGAAAAATATTTTCTGCTTGCAGGAAATTTCATGCTCTATAATTTTTTCAGAAGCTATTTTGAACCTAGGTGGTGTTGGGGAGAAGATATTCTCGAAAAACTGGTTTTCGGTACCATTTTGCAATATGGCGGCGCGAACAGCGGTCGCTGAAGGTCGTAAGCTCGCAATATTAATGAGCGCACCAAACTAAACAAATGTAACAAATTACAGCTCTCCTTGACCTTTTGTAAGTCAGAGCCCACCAATTTCCTGGCCTATATGGACTAGACAAGTAAACGATTGACCCGTTTGAGAGAAACATTTAAGTCATCTTGCTAACTCGATCCAAATGACCGAATCGTTCGCGACCGATACATCGGTTGCAAAATACAATTTCCACGGGGGTGGCTATAAGTGAGGGGCGAGCAAAACAGTAAAAGGTGGGAGGTAAGCAACGCAAACATGGCCGAGAAGTAGCCGACTGGTCAGTGTTGCAGATCATACAGACTTTAATGACATGAATGATTTCGCCACATAATACGGAATAAGCTCGAAACTTTTTAGTTTGGGGAATTGCCCCTGTATGTCCTGCCCTAGCTACGCCCCTTGGTATCTATAGAGGGAGAAGGAATGGAAGGAGTTATAGGGGTATTATAGGGTGTATCGTTCACGGAACAAGGAGTCTTTAATCCTCCCCAACTCTGAAACGAAACATGTTACCTTTTCCTATACCATATATATTTTTTTTTTGCTTCTCTCAACATCCCCATAACCTCCAGCATTCGTGCAGAATTGATAGAGATCATCCTGCATTATGTCTGTATGTTGGTGGATTAAAATCTAATATTATGAAGTTGGAGTTGAGAACTCAATAATTGCGTATTTTTATTCTAAAACGTATTGTTTTGTCTGAAGTAGTTTTCATTTGAATTTTCAATTATTCCTAACAGTTTCTGTGATATGTTTTTTTTTGTAATTCTAAATAGATACTAGTATAGTTACCATAACTTTTCTATCGACAGCCTGCATTAAAGCTTAATACGTCGCGTCGTTCAACAGACCACCCCGAACCAATAATTCGGCTTCACCACTACCTCTGTCCCCCTTTCGTCTGCAACATGTATAAAAAAAAAGCAAAGTCATAAAAATATAGAAATTTTTTCGTGTTCTTTCAATTTGACGTTAAGTTTTTAGAGAACATATAATTTTGCTTAGACTATGAAGATTACCTGAAGCTACATCTTTTATTTCTGAATCTTAACCACATGTTTTACCTAAGTGTTACCCATTTTGAAATTAATAGCTTTTGATTACTCAACCTCTTAAAAATTTTTAACAATTTTGTGAAATGCAAGTATATGTAGAGATAAACAACATACTAATAAGATAATTCCTGTTCATAGCAACCTGGTGTAAAGCCTCAAACGGGATACCCTGTATAGTTGCGCTGATGTATCAGCTCTACAAACGGCCATAAAGATTTACATTGCTTCGTATTTGATTTCAAATATAGACTAGAAAAACTCGGAAAGCGCATTACACCTTTTTAAAGGTCGGCTAATAATGGCCTAACCATTCGTTCATTTATTAAACTCACCATCTAAAACCATCCGAGTATAAGTTCGTCGAATATTATAGTGGGCTTTACATGCTGGCTTTTATTTCTAGCTCTTAAGTAAAGCAATAAAATATGAAAAAAAAAATACTAATTTGTTAGTGAAGATCGGGATCTCTGCAAATATCTCCAGAAATTCCAATATCTTTTGCTCAAGTTTGAATATTTCTCGACTGATGTCGTCAGGACCCTTTCTCCTTCGGCATCAATTTCTTGATGGAAGTGATGATAAAAGGTGTTCTCAAGGGATTCTCTTTTCCATTCTACCGGGAACCATCTGTACTTCGAGTACATTGGAAAAAAGGTGTTCTCTAGGTATCTGTCTTCCATTCTACCGGGAATCATCTGTACTTCGAGTACATTGATATCTTATGTGAGTATTGCGGTTTTAAGCAGCAGATTCATTTCTGATCTCCAACGACGAAAGATTTCCAGATTTTTCTCCAGGTAATACCACATTTTTGATGAATATCTTGATTAGTAATTAATAGGACTTTCCCCGTGTCGAATTGTGTGTAGTTCTTTTTTGTAAAACATAACATTCAAATGACAGGTAGTCATACGATTTCTTTTATTTTTAGATATTTTGCCAATGAGTTTCTTTAAATTATTTTTCCACAGAAAAAGTGCTACAGTAAACAACGTCGTTATTGCAAATAAGACAAACTATATAAGGGAGGAAGAAACTCGTTGACGAATTAACATCTCTACCAACACTGGAGCACTTATATGGAACTATTACGGCCTCAGGAATTTTTGCAAGGTTTTTTTTAATCTACGGTAACTGTTTGAAAAAATCATTCTGGAGTGCCATTGTAACATTCTTTACCAGACACACTGAATGTGGTTTTAGTTGGAGATATGCCAATCACCGCTATGGTATGACCATAGCCTTAGTCCTCGTACCGTTGAGATCTTGTCTTGTACCGCCATAAGATGGGTCTGCCTGTTGATATAATGACTTACTTATATTCAGATTGCAAGCATAATGTTATGCTACAAGTTCAGTATTTGCTGATACGTTTGAAAACCTAGAAACTTACCAATTGAATTATATCTATATTGTTTGTCGACTACAAGGTAATCATATATTTAAAGAGAGTACATACCGCTCTACCGTTTCAGTTAGTTCTTATTTCACGGGATCTGAGCATCGATAGTTCATCTATCAACAGTTATTGGCTTCAGCCCCAAAGAACATGTTGGCAAAGGATACTTTGACATCCAGAAAAATTCCGAAATCCAGTCCTCTATTATTATTTATCATCTTTTCTAGTTTCTAAACTGAACTGTGAACGCAGCATCTCTATAGATCCACTAACATAATAAGTATGCTGAAAAGGTGTAAGGGTGACTGGATTAATGCCTCGCTATATTACAAATTTATCGGTTACTCTTCATCGTTTTGAAGAAAAACATTGTTAGGTTAATTGATCTGAGTGCATTTGTCTGTTCACATTTCTTACGCTGCTTTCTTGTTGCGATACAAGTTATTAATCTTTTAGAATATATCATAAGGCAAATGAGGGGCTGAGGATGACAGCTTCTCATAATTCCGTAAAGAAGTGCACGAAATACACTATCCTCACTAGCTTATGTGAACTTCGAACATTCGAATGTAAAATCCAGATGAGCTATAATTTTAAAACCATTTGCTTGACGACACGCAAATATAATTAATAAGTGTAATAAAGAGTATGATTAAATGATAAATCTATGGTTTATTTATAATTATCTGGTGGTAACCTTACGTATATAACTTCAACCCTTCTCTTCTTTCGAATTAATTGACACTTTCCACATTTCGATTTAATTACTTCACCATCTGTTGCTATGCTTTTTGGTCATTATCGAAAAATCTCATTACACCCTAACCCACTTTATTACGGTCCGAACCGAAAATTCTATATACGAGCCATCCAACTTAATCGATCAAGTTCATCACGAGTCCACAATCAAATCCCCGGTCAATGTTTCTAATTTTGTTGCAATCTCTGGCAATTTCAAAATTAAGGCCCCCCAATCAACAGCTTCCGTTTATTTTCTATAGAATGTAACTACCGACAATATATATATACATATACGAACATATATAAAAAGCTATTGAAATATCCTTTTCCTGCAGGGTCGAGTATCTTTCATCTACTACCTGGTCCATTCTATGCTTTCCACGGCGACAAATTCATTGATTTTTACTACTGACGAATAAATTGAATAGCTGTGAACGAACATAGAGTAATTGTGGGTCTAGAAGAGCAATGCCGGAAGGATTGATGGTCCTTTTTCAATTCGTCCACTTTAATATGAGCTTTCGCTTCTACCGGGTATATGGGTATTATATTCTAGGATAAAGCAGAAGACTATTGCACGAGTCCCATTTCTGAACACAAGAAAAGGGTAAAAATTAATGTTCTTCATGAAATTTGCATTCGTAGATTCCAACAGGAATTTATTAGATGTAAGAGTTGATCGGAAAAGACTATCACAAAATGTCAATAAAAATTTTCTTCTCTAAAAAGAGAGAGAAGAAGAAGTACCGTGTATAAAAGAAATCAGAACCCTTTTAACGATATTTTTTATGACGTATGTATGTGTAAGTATGTATGCGCGTGGGTAGCCTTTTAAAATTTAATTAGTCGCTAACAATATATCCTTTCAGAGGAAAATGTCTGTCTATTATGGGTTAAATCATGGATATTTATTTTTCTCAAGAAGCTGCACTTATAGACTATTAAAGTTTTTTCATCCGCGATAAAATAATATACTTTGCCATCCTTAACATAACCCGGATCTAGAGTTGTTGTATTCAGTGTCAGGTGCTTTTAGCGCATCTTTAGTATAGAAACAGATAAATGCTTTTATAGCTTTTTTGTTTTTCATAGGTTAGTTAGTTGCTTTAAATATTAAAACTTACAATAAAGTTTACTGTACTTAAATTCAAATTTATTATTAGGATTGAGGTATAATAAGATAAAATATCTTTTTACTACAAAAAACGACGGACAAGCTAGTTTACTTAAAAGACTTAATCTAAACACGTAATGTAAAATATAGAATGTACATGTGAAATAAAATAACGTTGAAATAATAACTAAAATTACAGAAACCATATAGCTAGATCATTGTCAGGACCACCCACTACAAAACGGAAGCATTTTTAAACCGTTGTAGTGTCACTCTGTGCCATCAACCTCCAAAACGTATTAGTAGAACACACACGCTGAGCACCAACTGGTAAAATAATCCAAGCACGAATAGTTCGTACAAAGTAAGAATCATCCATTATGGAATGTTGAAACCTGGGCATCAATACGTTAAAATGTCTGCCAGAGTTTAGAAATTCAAGTTGGTTAAAAAGATACCCAGGCGTTTTGGGAAATATAATTTTGTGATGAGATGCAAGAAGCCTAAAACTGAAGTATTCCATCAAAGGACAACCAAACTGATGGTTAACATGCGGAGAAACACACCGACACGAACCTCGTACAGTCATTGAATGCAACTGATAATTTCATTGACCATACAGAATCCAAGTGAAGGAATATTAGACAGCTAGCTGTAAGGTAGGATATTATCAGAGACTTAACTAGCATTACTCGAGTGTTAAAAGGTAAAATTGCAGAGGACAACTACAGCCGCCAACATAAACTTTTTCCATCGTGGGATTAATCTGATCACAACATTTCATCCGGGAGTTAAGAAAACCCCTAGGTTTTGGATATGTTCAGTATATGCTAGAGCTTGATTATTCAAAAACCTAGCCGATAAATCAGAGACTTCAATCGCCTGTCGATAAAATGGAATGCATTGGGATTTTTGGGGTTCAGTTGTAAATCATTATTAATCGCCCAATTCGAGACATTCCTCAAGTCAGAGTTTAATCATTAGACACAATCCTCTACAACGACCAATATATAACTGCACACCATCAGCATATATGTGAATTTTGCAGTCCCCTATAACCTCAGGAAGGTCATTAATATACATACTGAAGAGCAAAAGGCTCAAAATAGATCCCTGAGGCATACCACAAGTAAGAGGTAAGTAACAGAAAAACTGTCCTCTCTTCCTACCCGCTGAAACCTGCTAGACAAAAAACTGCCAATAACGGAAACTGCAGTCTTATAAAAAATTATAGGACAACTCAACTTAACAAGTAATTTAGAGTAGTTTACCGAATCGAACGCTTTAGAAAAATCAAGTAGAACCAGGACACATAATTCATGCTGATCCAGCGAGCTGCGTACATCGGTTGTAACTCTTAAAAGAGCTGTTTCGCTACTATCAATCAATTTTCCGCAACTTTGAAAGCATAAATTACTGATTGGTACCAAGTCCGCAGGATCCTTAGCTTTATTGGTTTTAGCCACCGGCACAATCATTCTGATTTTTCAACCAGAAGGAAACTGAGAAGTAGTGATGCAGTTATTGATAATATTAATAGCAGGGTGGATTATCCAAAGTAAAGGAATTTTTATAAATTTAGAAAGGATGCCATCAGGGTCAGCTGCTTCCGACTTAATAGCTCTGACTCCAGCAATAACTTCCTCAACTTCAACACATCTCAAATAGAAAACTGATTGATCATTAGTATCACTAGTATCTTACACAGGGCCTTGATGGGGGGAACAAATTGCCATGGAGGAATATGTTCTAGAGAAGATTTGAATTGCACTTGTATTTGCCACAGGCACCAGCCTTTCTTAGGTTATACCATAATCGTCTAGAAGATAAAGAAGTATTAAATCTATATTCAAAATATTTCCTCTTAGCTGAGTGTATCCTCGAATTTACCCTATAATGGACCATTTTATATTGATTATGTATATCAGTAGAGCTTAATCTACGACATCTATAATATAAGAAGTCACGCTCAGCCTTCTGATTTCAGCCGAGAACCATGGACAATTCCAATCTCTCTAAACCGCCGTGTTCGAATATGGGCATACTCATCGTGAAGATATTGTAAAATTTGTTGTAAAATGTCCACCTTGCCTTCTATTGAATTACATAAAATGATAATATCCTAGGGCAGTAGCGCGCATTCATTTTCTAGAGAAGCAAAGTCTAAATGTAGATAAGTTCTATACATTGGTTAGCCATACATATCAATATTATACGTCATGAAAAACAAGTCACAATAAAAAATAGCCGGAGGTCTAATTTTAAATGAAACAGCTCCTCTATCAGCCGTATGGATTTGTCGCGTTAAAGTAAGTAGGGGAGATCATTGACAATACTAAGAGATCGGAGTATGTTAAGGCTAAAGCCCCCCCCCCCCCTTGATAACATTTAGGTACTAATGCACAAGGTGTGAAAAGGTGTTCTAAATTCCACTTCTATAAGTAATACCTAATATGAACTCCATCAGAACAATAATCGAGACCTATATCTACCTCTGTTCGGTACCGCTTAGTTTAGAAAGTATAAAATTTAAACAAACGCTAGAATTGGTCTAACAAGAGAAGGTCCCTACTCGTCATCAGCGATTTCGTCCAAATTCACAGGGAAAGTAGGGCTTGACTAAAATTGAAAGTGATGCAAGTGAGAACTCCAGATTGCCAAACAAAACCGAAATAATACATATGGTAGGGGAGCCCGGGGTTCTGTAGTCTTACCCCTTGGGAAATGTTCAAATTTGCACATTGTCGCGGGAGTTGTCGTGGTTAAATTGCAACAGAATTTGAAGGAAAGTGCCAAATTCATTCGGGTAAAAAGCCAAACATAGAGGAGGTATGTGTATTTTCGATTCTGGAAGTGGTATTTCCGTGCGTTTCCAAAAGTCGCCGGTAGATGGCGACAAGTGGGCGTGCAAAATTTTTATAGATTTAATTTTCTTTAAATAGGTAAATGACATTCGATCTTCCTGAAATTTTGTACAGATAATAAAAGTAAAAAAGTAAAAAGTAAAAGCGCATCCATGAAAAAAAAACAAAAAAATGGATTAATCGATAATGAATTTTGAAATGAAATTTTCAGACAGAATTTTGGGCTTCAAAAAGTAAATTTCGCAAGGGGAAGGAAAATGTGTTCAAAAAAAATGCAAAAACTAGCAAAAGGAATTTTGCAAATAATAGTAATAATAATATTTACCCCACCTCCCTCAGAACACCCGAATGCAGGAAATGGTGTATTTGAATGACCTTTTAACATTGAATTTATCATTCGATTTTAATGAGACTGTGTAAGAATATTCTACATAAATGGTAGAATATAAAAGAAATACCCCCTGGAAAAATAATTTTTATTTTGCATGCATTTTTTTTACAATAATATATGGTGGTGGGCTACTACTCTGTAACCCGCTGCCGTACGAATCTTGTAATAGTTTCAAAAAATCATAAAAAACTCACAATTAACTTAGGAAAAGAATTTTGAAAATCGGTTGGAATTTGGGCAAGAGATAAAGGTGGTAGCTTTACAGTATATGCTGCTAATTAATGTAAGTTGAAAGCAATTTAACAATCCTCACAATCTTATTTTGTAAAATGCTCCTAAACTAATTCGGGTATTGGCTTCTGGATTTCTGTATATGAAAGATGGCAGATCATAGATAATTGTAACGAAAATAAAGTGACTTCAATGTTGCGAATATACCTGCAAGATGGTAATAATCAAAATTTTTCGAAAAGTGTTAATTTTAATCCTGGGATCACCTACATTATGCATTATTTCGGTTTCGCTTGGCCATCTGTAGTTCCCACTTGCATCACATTCATTTCTAGTCAAGCTCTATGAATTTGGACGAAATTGGTGATGACGAATAGGGACCCTCTCTTTGGAAAACCAATTCTTATAATACCCTAGCAAATGCGCGTATGTAATTTCGTATGGTCGCCCATCTGTGCCAATTTGATTTTTGAAGTGGTTTTCGCATATATCTCTAGGACGTTTCGCGAACAGCAAAAATAATTATAACAAATTTCATAGGATTTCATATTCTGAAGAAATTTTCAGTACAATAAAAACGTCTAGGACTGATTGTTTTCTCAGTATACCTATGTAAGAAACAAAAATTTGTATATGGCAACACCAAGAAGGGGTTACCTGATTTAATTCATTTTTGAACATTTTTTACTATTGCTATGAAGACACCATGTACCAAATTTCAGGACTCTACGTCGACGCGCTCTCAGGCAGTGGCCAAATATATAATGAAAAACGAAATTTTTGTATAGCAACCCTACGAAGGAGTTACCCGATTTGTCCCATTTTCGAACTTTAATTTGCTTTTGTTTTTTTAAAGGCCCGTGTGCAAAATGTCAGCTCTCTACGTGAACGCGTTCTCGAGTTATCGTGAGGGCGGACAGGCAGACGGACAGACGGACGGACATGCACAAATCAATATAACTTTTAATATTATTCGCTCTACCATCATTATTTCCAGGTATTACAAACGGAATGACAAACTTAGTATTCTCTATAGATTTCATCTAGGGTATAAAAACACTCAAATATTGTACCGTAGCTCCTCTTTATGCCTCATCCCTTCATTACCTTATGTCATCTAGATATTTCATTCCTGAAAAGCCTATGCTTATTGTCAAAATCAAAATTGCTTTAATTTCGAAATATTTAGTAAGTAGGTATAAGTTTATCACGAATATACATAATATTTATAGCGTTTTAAGTTTTTTACTAGTAGACCCATCTACTACAAATAGGGGACCCCGGGGTATAATGACGAACGGGGCATAGTGACGAATGAATATTATCTGTTATCAGCTTTATTATAAACTCGCGCTATGATACCCGGAATGCTGGGTTAAGTTTTGCTAACATATGATCAACATATTTTTCTTATTAGTTTATGTTTGTTGTGCGAAAAGAGCAGACGAATTTTGCAATTAGCACACGCAAAAGTTTCAGTTTTGCCAATGATTGTGTTTCAGGGAATATTATAGGCGTTTTGATTTGAATTGAATGGTTAGTAAGTCTAGTATATTTATGGTGTGCAGTTTGTCGGGATAATGATAGGTTTCATAATAGTTTTCGAAAAATTTGGCATAAAATGTGTGGTGGGGCATAATTACGAGTTTTTTGAGGGACATAATGACTAACTTTTTACGGGGCATAATTTATTTATTTTATTTCATTATTTGAAAAATTAATACGAGAATGAACATACAGAATCCAATAATACATTACCGTACAGATTAAACAATAATAATAAATAAAAAAGTAAGAGGAAGAAAATCTTAATAATAATATAAAAGAAAATACTTAATTCACGAAAAAAAATATATATAAAATAAAAAAGCGAAAAAGAAAAATATAAAAATAAAGCTAACTAAAACTAACCAAAAAGAAAAAAGAAATGAATATGTACAATACTAAATCTATGTGAAGATATAAAAAAAAAACAAAAAAAAAAATTCAAAATGAAACAAGGCTTGGTAGAAGGGTGAAATGCTTACCTAGAATGTCTGATCTCATTGAGTGTCAGTCTTTTTAATGTCGGGAGGTCGGTGTTGTAGATATCAATACAATTGAAATTTTACGATTTAAGAATTCTGAAGATAGGCGACTTTTCATTGATGTTTGATCTGCGAGAGGGCAGTCTGAAGCAAGGTATATTTCTTGGTGTGCGAGTGGGAGCGTTAAAGTCAATTCTAGACAGTATGATCGGACAATCAAATACACAGTTTACCGTCTTAAAAAGAAAGATATTATCCAGATAGGCTCTGCGATTGACCAAGGATAACAAATTAAAATGACTGAGCCTTTCGGGATATTCAAGCGAAATATTATTGAATTTAAATAACAAGAGGTAGGAAAATTTTCTCTGAATTGATTCGATTTGATCAGAATAAGAAGTGTAAAACACGCTTGACGTGAGTATTGATACTTCTAATTATAGAGTTAAAAAGAGGAAAAAAGGAACATTTAAAGGACCTACATGTACGAAAAATTAGCCCGATTAACCTAAACGTTTTGGAAATTATGGCTGTAATATGGCTATAATATGCGCATCCATCATGAGCGCTAGCTATAGTGTCAGTGAAAAGGACAAGATTGGTAATGGTTGAAGGTTCAGGAAAAAATCCATGCTGCTGGTCACAGATATGCGCCGTTACTTGATACAATAGTTGAGAATAGGCAATTCCTTCGAAGATGAGAGCAATACTGTTAGATATTGATATAGGCCGATAGTTAGTAATAAGTCGAGAGTCACTAGATTTGTAAATCGGGATAACAAAGCTATTCTTTAAGATCTGAGAGAAAGTATTTGTGTGATCTGATAGGTTAAACAAATTACGTATTGGTTCAGAAAGCGTTCGAGAACAATTCTTGAAGATCAAATTAGGCACCCCATCAGGAACGGGATTCTTATTAAAATCTAATTTATTAAGTATATTTGAGACCACTGCAGAAGACACAGTGATGGTTATGCTAAAAAAACTACTCTTTTGAAATGAACTGAGTGTAGATAAGTCCAATGAATGTTCCTGCCACGAGTAGACAGATGCAAAGTATGTAGAGAACAGTTCACATATTTGACTGTGACTAGTAGACTTAACATTATCATACTCCAGCGAGCTTTTTGCTGGGTTAATCATGTTTCGATTTTCACACTCTCGAAGGCTCAACGAACAGCACACATAATTTTTCATTAGATGAAAATTCTTTGTCAAGAAAAATTATTCCAAAAATTAGTGTGTTTAGCATTTTGCAAACTGTAAATTTTTCGGATGTTGGTTGCTCAAAAACAAACAAATCGACATTTTATAAAAACAATATTTTTCTAGTTCTATGAATACAAAAAATAATTTTGAAATGTCAACCTGTGTATCCTATAACCGGAATCGAGGAATTATTTTAAAGATGTTTTCAGTTTGTATTTTTCGAATTCGAAACTTTAGGTGCTCCTCATTTTTGAATGTATAATTTTATTGTAAAAATCATATTCCTGCAAGGCTCATTATTGTCATTAATTAATTATAATAAGTTTTGATAAAATATATATTAAATATAATTCGTCATTATTCCCCCGAGCCCTTCGTGATTGTGCCCCGTATGTGGGGCATAGTGACAAACTGGTCATCACTCCACTTAGGTCAACAGCGCACTTAATAAGGATGCTAGACGGTAAATATCTATATCACATTTTGTCCCTGATTGACTCTACTTGGTATTGGTATATTTAAAGTTTCAAGAAATCGATTCAGGGATTTAAGAAAAATCTACGAGATAAATCGTTCGTCATTATGCCCCGGTCTCCCCTACGTATAAAAATATTACAAATTATTTTTCAAATCCTGAGCTACCGTGATAGCAAATGCACTTGTCAATCAAAAAAGCAAGTTTTTTTTTTATATGTATAATAATAACAAATATTTCATTCGAAAAAATATCCTATAAATAATCCTTTCAGATGCAGATGATTCCACTTCTCTAATAAGTCCCACAATGCCAAATCTAAAATATGTATAAGTGGGAAGATACGCGTACTTCGTCCTTTTCATATATAATCATCAACATTTGACCCGACGAAATAGTTGTTAATATCGTCACTAACGTCTGTCACAGAACTATCCTAGCAAACAATTTGGCAAGGTTTTGCCAAAAATAAGGAATGAGCAATAGTTGAGAAACAAGGACACCATTATTGCAATAAAGTGTGTATATGAAAAATTGAAATGAAAATTTTCATGACGTCTTCTATCAAATTCGCTTTTATTAAATTTTTCAACAATGCTTTTTACAATTTATTACAATTACTGACGTATTTTATTTTCCAAGGCAGCGGACTTATAATTGTAATAAAATTATAATAAAATACTGTGGTAATATTTAAAAATGATTGCCCTTACTTTTATGAATTACAAAATGTCAATCCAGACGTATTAAAATTAAGTTGAAATTGGTAAATTAAAAGTGATTTAGTCAACCCTCGCAGTTGGTAAGTATATAAAATATATATACTTGCTTTTGGTAAGGAATAGGCGAATTACTTGTAAATTACCTTTTCAAAGTTGCTTTCTTATTTCCATTTAGCCCGCCGCCTAAATTACAAATGAGCCTTTGGCAATACGCATTTCGGGGTTATGCTTGCCAATAGCAAGTTACTTTGATGTTATTTTCGATTCAATTTGTTTGCTGGGATGTATATCATTTATTTCCCAGCAAACAAATTGAAACGAAAATAGCTCGAAAGTAACTTGCCATGGGCAAGCATAGTCCTCGCAATCGATATTGCCAAATGCTCGTTTGTAATTTAGGCGGCGGACTAAACGGACATAAGAAAGTAAGCTAAAAAAAAGGCAATTTATAAGTAATTGGCCTATTCCTTGCCAAAAGCAAGTATATATAATTTATATACTTGCCAATTGCAGAGGGTTGAGTAAATTACTTTTTATTTACCAATTTCAACTTATTTTTAATACGTCTGGATTGACATTTTGTAATTCATAAAAGTAAGGGCAATCATTTTTAAATATTTCCACAGGATTTTATTATAATTTTATTACAATTAAAGTCCGCTGCCTGGGAAAACAAAATGCGTCAGGAATTGTAATAAATTGTAAAAAGCATTGTTGAAAAATTTAATAAGAGCGAATTTGTTAGAAAAATTAATACCAATTCGCACGAAGATAGCTAAAAGTGAGAAATGGACAATAGTTGAAACAGAGGGAATCGTGTACACACTTTATGGCAATAATGCTGTCCCTGCTTCACAATAATTGCTCATTTCTTACTTTTGGCAAAACCTCGCCAAATTGTTTGCTGTGTTTCTTCATAAGTTTTTAAACTTTATTGTTATTACCACCATTTGCTACATTTAATTAAAAAATGCAATCTGTTCGTAATTTCGTGTAATGGATTTTATTGGTGCAATAATAAAATCTATTTTAATGCCTGCAATAAAAAAAACTTATTAAAAATACTAAAATATACTGCCAATAACTATTACTTCATATTAAGTAAAATTTATTATCAAATAGAAAATTTTATTAAAAATGTAATAACCTTGGAAATTTTTTTATATTTTTATGCTTTTGTTAAATTGATTAGCAACTCTTTACACCATTTTTTTGTTTACAGTTACCCACCACCAACACGGAAAGTGGCCTGTCTTTCGGTATCATATGCATGGATATAGTATTACCACAAATATGATAAGCATTTATTAATGGAAGCACAGTTTGATAGAGCCTTAATTTTTTTCATTTTTAAGTTTTACTTCAAGCGATCCACCGTTCGCTGAACAAAATTTTCGGCCGCTATACGTCATCATAATTTTTGTAATTTGTTTCTAATCATCTGAGTTTATTTCTTGTGATATTGCCTTTTATGAGTTATATTTAGAAATTTAAGTGTATTGTTACGAGCGTGGCTTTAGTTCGTTATTCAAACACAATATTTCAATTGTAATTCACAAGTTCTGTATATTTAACTTTACTGTTCACTTTCACAAATTCACAAACAATCAGATCAACTCTTTATATATCGCTAGTACTGTACTTTTATTTATCGCAATCCAAATAGTTTACTTCGTTCACTTCACTGTCTGAAATGAGACTCGCCTCCTAGATCTGAGAAGTGGCGTATTTATACTCTACAAATTGAACCTTCCTGAATATTCCGTTCTCTGAACCCAAAGTTTACTAAGATATCACTAACCGAAAATTGTTTCCATTTCCAACAGATGTTGCTTGTGTCACTTTGTTGCACGTAACAGTACTTTAGCAGAATTTTGACGACTGATTTAAAAAAATATATTTGGAATCGATATTGTCTCAAATTGTTAGTTAAAAAGATCAAAGAAGTCAAAATGAAGTATCTTACCAGATCAGCTCCTGATACTAAATTTTAATACTTCAAAATAGAGTGGTCGGAACACTACAATATTTACATTTAGAAAATGACAAATATATCGAAAAACTGAAAAGGGTTCCACAAAAATGCAAACTTTCTCCTTTGGGATAATTCGACTGCAGGGTGCCGTTGTTCTTCGAATCTATATTTGGGGATTAGTAAATGATATACAGTTTATAACTTACATATATAGATCCATAGTTCTTTCAATGAATTCTTTTTTAAATTATACTTAGTAACTGTAATTTAAGTAAAATAAATCAGATAACAGAGAATCACATATGGTGTAGAGTGTAGCAGGCTTTGAATATCCTATCCAGTACCGGTTAGAGTTAATCAATGTCTGTCTGAACAAATAATATCTTCTCCACCTCCTCAAAATGCCAGTTCTACAATTTTTCCGGAGATAATTTCATTCCGGAGATAGAGTATACATACATATATTTTATCCTATCAATTTACGAAATCTTGTTTGGATCCCTTTTAAACCTGAAATCAGATACATAAGATAAGTCTGCAGAGGGAGTTTTATTTTATTTTATTCCATCTTTTAGTTTATAGCCGTAATCCCTTTTTGCAATAGATCAAGTTCATTCGAATAGCCATTTGATATTCTATCTGCTGTGCGATTTCCTAGTAGCCACATAATCCTTTCAACTTCTTTTATGACCTTTTACTCTATTAGAACCGTGCTGTATTTACTTATAAATTAACTTCTAGAGTATTTGTCCTTATAGGAAAAAATGTTTGATGAAGTTCCTAACTATTCTAGGTCTCTTCAATCAAAGTAAATTTCTGATTCCATTGTAATCTTTTAAAACGACTGTTTTTTATCTCTAAGGGTCCTCTATCATGTTTTTATTTTGTTTTGTTTTTTATGGAGGTCACGTACTACTTCAAGTTCTGCTGAAGTTAACCTCTTTTAAATTTCAGTATGATATATGCTTCCCTTTTGTTAAAATTGAACAATTTCGAGTGGATTATATTTAGTGTAGGATTATAGAGATCTTTTTTTAATCGAATCAGGGGAATGACAGATCTTAAGCATGGAGGCCAAGGCAACCTATTGTGCTAACCTGCTAAAGAGAATCCACCGAATAAAGCCCATCAGGTCCAAGTGAATTAAGATATTCAGCTTATCTGCAACTAGAAGTGCTGTCCCAAGAGTATCCATCTTCCATAGGTCAAAATCAGAACAAGCATACAGATAGTATTCATAGTTATTTCAAGCTGAGATATTTAGGGGTGGCGAGTTGTGATATATTTACATACTTTATACTTCATTGACGTAAATGGGTTGAGTGATATTTTGTAGCATTCAATATTGAATTTAACAAGACATAGTTCTCTCTGCCCCAGTTGAGTTGTTCTAAAGTCATTATTTAGTGAACCAAAGCTGTGGCAACCATTTTCATATACACCATGATTATCATTACATAGTATTCTTGCTCGAGTTTCAATACAGCTTCATACGATTATCCGAAATCAAGGACGATGTCGTCTGCCGAACTGTGAAGAGTACTAAAAACGAGCACTAAAAGCGAGAGATAAAATTTCATCGATTAAAATGAGAAATAAAATAGGAGATAAAAATAAGCTTTGCGGTACACCAGCATTGATCACATAATGACCATATGAAATTCCATCAGTCAATCCATTTAAAGGTGTCTATTAAACGCATTAATTTCAGACTCACCAAAATTATGCAGACATTAATTTCAACGCCCGGTAAGGTATGTTAGTAAAATTCTTATTGGTTGGCAGGAAAGTAACACCCAAGATTAGGTACTTAGTATCTAGAATTTCTTTTAAAGCCTTAGAAGGAATCTTGCTAAATCCAATGTAAAGTTTAAGAGATCGTTTGCCAAGCCTATTTTTTAGGAATTGTTTGAACATAAGGAAGCTTATGTACCGATGAAAAACCTCCTTTCGGATTGTACATCCAACAGGACGTTGAGAGCACTTTGAAAATCGCAGTCTTGCGAAAATGTGACTCTTATGAGAAGGTCGAACAAGATCGTTGCAAAAATGGCTGTGTCCAATGACATTTTGTATCTGTGCACATAATTAATAAGGGGTGAAATTTTTCTTAGTTGTTTTACCAACAGAACAACGTTTCTTACTACTTTTTCGGCTAGTAAATATTTTCTGTGAAATTGAATTGTACAAGTTATTTAAAAGAAAAGAAAAGTAATCTCAACTAAACTAATCTCTTATTTAAATGGTGGTTCAGGAAGCGAGACATTGATGAAATTCGTTCGTACATATAGTTCGTAGACAGTGCTGAGGAACAAGGAAGACGTCGTGGTCCCTCAAGGAGCGTACAGGAGCACATATATTGATAGTTTTTAAGAATTTATAGGTGCATAATGCTTAGAGCAGAAGTTTTCAAGATGCTTACTCAGCATGGCCTCATTTGGTGGAACAACGGATATTTCGGGCAGCATTCCAGCTACGAAAAATCCCAAATGAGTTCTTTAGATGAAATTTAAAAATTTATTTCTCCCATTTAATCTATAGAATCTGATGGAATAAACTACTTATAAAAATAGTTGTTCTTTCAATTCGTTATTGAAAGAAAAACAAACTTTTTACAAGTCATCCCTACTGATAAGAATAGTTTTATGATAGAAAAAAAAAACGGAGAATTACTTGATATTCACAATTCTCCAATCAATATTAATGTCATAGTTGCAGTAAAACATGTGACTGCGTACCGAAACATACAGTAAATCCTGTATTTGACAAGAACTTCTTTGCCAGTTATAAATCCAACAAACCCTGTGTAAATACGTAACGTTATGATTGCATGGATATCTACTTGCGGGTGGCATGGCATATTCCCGGGACAATGGACAATGCGTATCGAATGCTCTTGACAGAGACGGTTTTTCGTTTTTAGTTTAAATGGAGAATTAATTTACTGCAGTCGGAGAGATAATAAATTTTACTATTTGAGTTAGAGGGACATAACTGGCAGGTTGACCTAGTTAAATAAAATTTAAATTTATAGACAAATTTAAGAGAAAGTGAGGAATTATCCGTGTTTTGCCATTATTTCTATCACCGAAGCACTACATCTGTTATTTATAACTTAAATTGTTTCTATTAGAGGCATAGGACATTGAAAATATTCCCCCGCCGAAAGGCAAATGAAACATAATTAATTCGAAAACACTTACAACCATTACATTTCCTAGATTTTCAGCAAGACCAAGCTAGAAGATCAGTCATTTCAAATTTCAGTAAAGCTGATTATGTACATATATGTTCAGTGAAGTTTTTACCGATAAGAAAATTGAAAAGTCAGCCAATTTCATTGAGCTTACCTTACAGTACCCCCCAATATTGGAATTTTAGGGTTACTTACAGAATTTTAGCTTTACTAGAGGAATTCTTTTAGAAAATTTTTTAGCTGTCTGCAGTGGAATTTTTAGAGGTGTTCTTTTCAACTCCCTTAAGAATTTGCATACAAAATCTACGAAGTCGTCACATACATATGCACGGCATACTCTGCTGAAAATTGTTCTATGGCGGCGATATAATTACATATAATATGATGGTTAATGCACTTTTGATCGACATTTTTGGTTCTGTCTACTGTTCTCCCAAAGTTATTTCAATTACTTATTCATAGAGTCATATAGAATCACGTTATTTCAGTTCGGTTTCTTTCAAATCTAATCTCTACCTATGTTCATCTATTTGTAACCGGCTGTCCGAGGATTTGATAACTCTGATAGGGGTTGAGATAAGCAAAAAACCACAAGAAGGAGTAGGGAGTAGACCGCGTTGTTTTAGACGTATGGGGTTTTGCGAATTTGGGTACTCTTTCACTTATATTCATAAAATTTTGTAACTATGCAATTGAAATATTTAAGTTTCCAAATAATTAGTAACAGTAACTACTTTGCAATAAATGCTCAATCATACCGCTTTTCCTCTTCATTTAAGAATCATGAGACGCCAAAGTGAATTTGCTTTTTGTTTCAATTTTAAGGATCTTTACGTCAAAACGCATTATTAACCGGATTTTCTTTTAATATTGATTTAGAATCTCTAAGAAATATCCTTTCATTAAATTTAATACGTGTAGGTAGTAGCGCAACTATAGTTTTGAAACTCAACTCATTTACTGCTTACCTTATAATTTTTAAAAACTAACGTCTATAATTTTAAACATTAGTATTTTATTATTTTTTCTAACATTAGTTTCTTTTAATTATTACATAAATTATTATATATTATATAACTGTAACCAATTTAAATTATAACAATTACTTCAAGTTGTTTCCAACTGCTTGAATACCCATATGTCCCAGCTCGGCGAATCAGGAATCGTTCGAAATATTGCCGAATTTGATCTGGAAATTTTCGCATGTATCTAATTCTCGATTTACGTTTCCATACATCCATCCATCTTTTTAAGGCGACCCTAAAAATAAAAATCAAGTCGTGTGATCTGGTGATCGAGGAAGTCAAAAAGCGAACCACCTTTAGGTAATCAGTTTGGTTAAAGATTATCTAATGTTGCATGCGAGTGGTGATTCGTTCTCACTAATTGATACTAGTGGGGCAAGTTGGCTGATGACTCTTCAGTATTGCGTGTAGTCAGTAACAAGGCAATAGACTGTCCGAATAATCTTCGATCTGGAGTTCCTCCAGATAGTTGGCGTTACTACATATGATGTAATTGCGCAATCGACCTGTAATAATAATTAAATTAGAGTTTTGTTGACTGTCCCTATGATAGTTAACGAGGAGAACGAATGAGTGTCTCTTGTTGTCAATGAATACGTAGAACTGTCCCTAGGACAGCAGTAAGAAGTTGTCCTAGAGCAAACTATTTCGGTCAAGAGGCTTCTTGTGGATTCAGACGACTGTGGCGTGGTCTTACTGTGCCAATGAAAATACGACCTGGCGTTGTGAAAAATCTTATCGGCTTTCAGTCCAGCGTAGTCAGATTTCCAACTTGTCACAGGGGTCTTCAGCATGACGTACCTCTTTTGTGATCACTGACGAAGTACAACTTCCTTGATGAGGGTTATAGGAAAAAGAATGAGGCTTCTTTACGACCGTACTGAGACAGCCAGACAGACGAGGTTGTTCGTGTCTCCAGAGTTCGGTAGCAGCGGTGGTTCTTGTTTGTTATTTGTTCCCTAAGAAATTATCCACGGAGTGCAGATCCAACTCTATCTTGAACGGTTCTGTAAATAAGAGACCTAGGAAACATAAAGCATTAAAAGAAATAAAGAACTCCTTGATGTTTGTTCCCGGTAGCCTTGAAAAGATATATATTTTTCTTGTTTTGGCTGTATCTCAGAAAGGCTGTCACAAAACTTCGGAACAAAAACATTTTTTTTTTAAACGTTATAAAGAAAAACAAAGCCTACCTAGCTACGGTTGTCTGTGTTCGGCAAGGTATTACTAGCCCGAATTAGTTTATATAATGACTAGACCAGAATTTGGAAATAATAGAAACAGATCAGTCGCGTCTCCACACACCTCGTACTGTAATGTGCTGGTGCACGGTATTGTTGGAACATCATTCTATGGCGCAATCTCAAAGGAAGGTCATTCATGAGTTCAGGTAACGTTATTTGACGGAGCTCCAAATCTTTTTCTCCAGTTAAAATGTCCTCTAGTTCTAAATGGCCAATTAGATGATCTTCTACAATAACTGCCTACAAGTTTATACTTAATTGTTGCTGAAATGCAGATCGCCGTGTGCAGTGAGGATTTGAAGGGGACGATATGATCCTCCGATATTATTGTATGATAATTAGGTACTTATTCCTCTCCTGGTGAAAGTGATCAGACGCCAAAATTTAATTACCCTTTGAGTACGATATGGATGAGTTGGATTCCTTGTAGTGTTTCCCATACCTAGAATAATGATAAATTTATTTACACTATTGCGGAGTTTTGAACAAGCGTCTTAACATTGTTGTAGACAAATTTAACTGTTTAATATGTCTTTGTAATGTCCGAATTTGTTTCGACGATATTTAAAATTCAACCACATTCTGTGTTTTCATAGCCTATGGTTTGGCTTAACTTTCTCAATATTATAAAAGCCCACGGAAATGTTTGTATATGCAGAAATCTCCTATGATGATCTTGCTTTAAATAGATAGTACTGCTGTGGGTCTTAGACGCATTGAATTTGACACGATTCTATTTATCCTAGGCGCGAATCTCATGAAGAAAATTCTATAACGATAAGTGAAAGAGTACCCAAGATCACAAAACCCTCTAAAACGAATTGTTCTACCCCTTACGCTTCGATATAATCTTTTGTTTGTCTCGATCCCAGCTATCGAATTCTTAAATAGTGTGCACAAATATCCGTACAGCCTGTATAGAGATTATAGAGATATCTGCAGCTAGAGTATTCTTACTCCCATTATCCCCATTCAAAATTAATGAAATAAATAAACTTAAAAGTGCTTTAAAATGCATTTTGGGCTCGCATGCATTCAAAAGGAAAGTTTTTCCCATAGCAGGAGAATATAGTGTCATGGGCTTGTTTGTTCATTAAGTCACTTGAAGCGTGTTTTAGATCCTGCTACTTGCATGAAAAATGCCAATAGCTTTACTATTATAGAATGGGAGATTATTCAACTCTTAATATTAATAAAAAGAAAAGGAGATTCCATTCGGATAAATCCATATAGCCAGAATTATACTTGGCATAGTAGTAACCGGCACGTATTGACCGATGTTCCACTCGGTGATCACCACTAAACACATACGTTATGGATTTGGGAATTACATATTTAACGAAATACCTACAAAAGTTTTGAAAGAACAAACTGAGAGGATTCAGTAATGGCAAGCATCCTTGATTAAAGAGCTGACAAATTACTACCTAACTTTTCTCTTCGAGAAAAATCAATGTCTTGCGAACACATGGGTAGAACAAAAGAAGAGATTTTCAAGCTAAACGGTTCGATTATATAGACTCGTGATGATTAAAAAAAAAACAATAAAAACAATATCGAACTCCTGGTCACGCTTACTCCGTCCGTCCTTCAGTTCGACCGTCTGTCCGTCCGTCCGTCCGTTCCCAAGACAACTCGAGAACTCATGTACTTAGAGAGCTGAAATTTTGCAAATGGGGGTTTTTTTTAAAAAAAAGGTAATATTGTGTTTGAAAATGGGAAAAAACGGGTAACTCCTTTCTAGGGCTGCCATATAACAATTTCGTTTTTCATTACATATTTGGAGACTACCTGGGAACGTGTCAACGTAGAGAGCTGAAATTTGGTACATAGAGTTTTGGTAAAAATAGTAAATATAATTTTAAAAATAAACTAAATCGGGCAACCCCTTCTTGGTGTTGCCATATATTTTTTTTAGGATTTTTACGTATTCTGGTAAAACGATCAGTTCTATACGATTTTAATGTACCGAAAAGTTCTTCAGAATGTGAAATCCTATAAAATTGGTTACGATCATTTTTCTGTCCGACGAACGGTTCTAGAAATATATGCGAAAAACCACTGAACAAATCAAAACTGCTCAAATGGGTGACCATACGATATTTTATGAGACGCGAGTATTCATCTAGGGTATTATAATAATTAGTCTTAGACCATTTCTAGCTTTTTTACTTGTTCAAGATGAAACTAATTAATTACTACATAGAAAGTATATGATGTGTAGAGGGAATTAAGACGAAGACCTTGACACTATTGCAACACTCTGGGTTCAGACATAGTCCTTCAATTCTAACTTTCTCTGCATGAGACAGAAACGAATGGGTGAAATACATTTTTTTTTAATTTTAAAGCAACCCGCTTGAATTACTTGAACTGTTTTGCTTATAGCACTTATTTTAATGCTGCTATTGTGTTACAGATATTCAGAGTATTAGGGAAATTAAAAGCCTTACTTCCTATGGCAAGGTCATTCTTTTCACTATTTTTTTAGACTAGTGCTAGTTGACAAAGTATTCTGTGCAAATCTACAGATTTCGTAGCCATATACTAAGCTCAACTTGGACATATAGCAGATAAAAATCTGAAAGCTATTTTCAAACCATTATTAGGAAATAATTCAGAGTATACCGTAATTATTGCTCGTACATTGCCGTTCTTGCTCGCTTGTGTGTCAAAAATTGAATTGATAATATGTAATCCCCATGTACCGTCTTGTATCTATCGAGCGTCGATCATTTCAATACGGTTCTCGACAGTACTATTAGTACATTTTCATATCGACTTTTTTTTAGAACTATGAACAGTAACATTGGGCCTTGGTGATTTCAGTCCCAATTCATTATCACATGAATTCAATTAGGAAAGCTTGTAAGTTATATATTCCTGTTCTATGCTAGATTAGACAAATTTTTGACCAGGGCTTAAGTTCTGGTAATTAATAAAACCTTAATCAGGATTTTGGTATACTGCCATATGATTTACAACAACAATGCTGGCCATCAGAATGACTCCAGAGAATATTCCTACACTACCTTACTACTCCAACAAGGTGAACCTTTTAGTATTATATGTAGTTTCTTCTTGCGGTAGTAATATGCCACTCGCATGAGCTCCTCGCATAGAGACAAGCATAAATTTATTATTAGGACATAATGCATGATAGTCATAGTTGCTTAACGTTAACGTCTATCATCCTAAATGCTCAACATTATGTTTTCATTGAACTGCTTTCCTTCTTCACACATTTCTAAACACAAAACAGTTCTAAAAGTAACATGAGAAAAGCAAAGCAACCTAAATATCACCCACTGGTATTCCGTTAGCATACATTAACATTTGTGTTACATCACACTAAAAGGATCCGGCTTGCAAGCAATGATCCAAGAGGAAGTCATCATGAGCTAAATGGTATTAATTATAATAAATCCGTCTCAGGTGTAAAATTTTCTGAATACTGAATAAATGTCCCCGGGAAGGTGCTGAACATTTGCCTGAACTCACGTTACACAACACTTAGTTATTCATATCTCGGTTAACTTTTATTCAAAGCGGGCCGTTCCCGGGCAGGGTTCAAGATTGCTCACCGTCATACTTCCCGGCTTGACTCAATTATTCATCGTTCTATCCATTGTTGGGAGGCAGAGTGTCTATTGATTTCCCACAAGACTTTTTAGTAGACTCGATTACCTACCCCGCAAATATACAATTCAATGTGATACCAAAGGTAGGAAAAATATGTAGGCGTATACACCTACGTAGAAAAGAGTTGAGGTGTGCAAGGTTTTACTTGTGAACACAAATTTGTTACATACCAAAATGTGGCTGAAAATTACACGCTATAGGATGTGGGCGCGGACTCTCGGTCTAAGCACCACGTATTGACGCTTAAACCCGCAAGACTTGATGGATCCTTATTGCGGTTATGAGCATTAGCCTGTGAACAAGTAGTAACAATTCAAGGTCATGTCCTATAAATGTACCTACTTCTTTTCGTCTCCGATGAGCCCTTGATATGCCCAACGCGTCCATATTATCCATTTTGAGGTTAAAGGCAACAACAAACCACGAGGATTTTGTCTACTCGTCATACAGCGGGTGGTTATAAGAATTTTACGTCACTTAGGTCATTCCAATGAATGTAAACAAGGGGGAAGAGGACTGAAGATGGAGTGCTGTTGTGAAAGAGGAACAATGCCGGAAGGTATATGTACATAGAATTCGAAAGAAGAAATCCACCCTGGGGACTATTTTTGTTCACAACTTTTCCAGTCCATTGTAGTAAAAGGCTTTTTATTCTATTTTTTTTCTTCGGGGTATTGTAAAAAGGTGGAGATGGGGTTGGAGATTTGAAACTGTGCTTTCCATTAATAATTGCAACTCGTGCATATCAATGCTTGTATGCAAGCTGGGCGGATGTATACAGTGAATACAGTAGATCAATATATATATATATATATATATATATATATATATATATATGAGGCTCTTTGTATTGCCATAATACGATTAATTCCGCCTTTTTCTGTTTCAGCCGTTTTTCTGCTCATTTCCCATTCGAAAGGGGATTTCCTCGACACACTTCTGTTCACCTTGCGAATTGCTGAAAATTCCATTCCATAGTATAGATACCTCCACTATAGTACCTTTACCAGTATATGCTTCTCCACACCAATTTCGTATACGGTTGATGGTAAAAACAAAAATTTAAATCACCTTCCTATTCAATTTCTGTTTACCAATCTACAATTTTTCAATTGTATAACTCCTTGCTGCTGCCCTCTTCGTATACTGTGTACTGTTAGTGGCCATATCCGAGTTTCCCTGTTTCAAAGGACCTTTCATCTTGCTATACCTACCCTCGGCACCCCTATTACCAGTTTTGATCCAACAAGTTTGCCAGCTGTGTCGTCTAAAGCTCCATCCTCATCAGTTGGTAAAGATTTTTTCATGGGAACGAATGGGTCGTGTTTTTTGGCGTTGAACGTAAGCTTTACATCAACTCTGGCCTGAAGTTAGTCCATCAACATCTCGGATTATATCTTGTGTGTACATACATATGTATGTGTGTATATATGTTTGTACACTCAATATAGGTTTCGATACCTTCGCACTATGTTGCTTTTCGATTGGCTTCTATATGTCTATTAGAGTTTTTCTCGATTGGGTTGGAATAGGAACCTGCTTAAAGCCAGGTCAGAGAATGATGTGAAGCGTCTGGTAACTGGCAATTTATTTATAGTGTGAAGCAATATTGGAAATATGTTGCCGCGCTTAATTTCCTTTCGAATCTCTTGGGATATCGGTTTTTAAAAGGATTGTGAACGGGATTCAGACAAGTGATAAAATGCAATTATTGTGTGACAGAAGTTCTAGTGTTGTCAATTAAATAGGGCTACAACGCTGTTGTTGTTCAATTTAATTTTTTGCGGTGAATGCCGGAGGCATATTTGTATGAATAATAAAAACAATTTTTTTTTGTGTTATTGGTATAAATGTAAAATTTAAAACTTTACTAAAAATTAAAATAATAATTGTTTTTAAAAGTGTTGTAATGCTAAATATTAGAACATATCTGGAGGAGCTTCTATGTACATATTTACTACATATATATTTTCAAAACTATCTATTATATCAATTTCGGAATTACCTGCTTACAAGGTCAACTGAGCAATAAATAGGGGAATTAACTACTTGCGCCATCATTTATTTGGTAGCTCAATCATTATCCTGTGCATAGATATTGCATCTGAATAAAGTTTTTTTCTCAAATTTGTAGGGAATGTGGGGAAAATACGCACAAAAGAAAATCTAATATTAATAAAAAATATTTTCAAACTTTTTTTTTTAAGAACTAATTTTAGCTTAAACTTAATGTTTTTTCAAATTAGTTTAAATTTTTTTTTTTTTTTAAACACAACCAATGTGTGCTTGATAACGTAAGTCTTATGGTTTTCGGAGTTAATTAAATTAATTAAATGAACGTAATGAAATAAAATTTTTATGTTGCAATATTTTAAATTAGTTAAAACTTTCAATTATATTAAGAAAGTACTGGTCAATTGTCAATTAATTTTTTATCCTACAATTAATATATTTCGAATAAATCAAAAGAAAATGGAGATTCTCTCGTCATTTTCAATATTTTATATATATTTATCCGACAACAAAGCCCAATATAAATCGGATTACAGGTTTAAAATTAACAATAAAATTGCTCTCATCATTTTCTGGTACCAGGGATCTATGCAATAAAAATGCCATAATGTCAGAAAGCTGAAGAATAGAAGAATTTTTAACGATTATAAATCAAATCATAAATACAAGAGGAAAAAACCACCGACTCGTTTTGCTTTCAGCTGGCATTAACCAGTAACGAGTAAAGCTCACAATTTAGAATCGTTAAAAATAATAGTTCTTAAAAATTCTTCTATTCTTCATCTTTGAGCGATTCTAACAAGTGTATAGGTTCGATTCCCGATCGCGAGAAAAATAATTAAAGATAAGAAAGCGATTCGTGGATTAATCTTAATGTTTCCGGGAATCTAATTGACTTTAATTCTCTAGCTATCGCCAAAACTTCGCCATGGCAATAAAAGCGAAGCAAAACTTTTATTTCCGTTTTTATCGCCATACCAATTTATCGCCACAATGTTTGCTGCGCAGTTATCAATACCATTAACACTGCCGCGTTTTCTTATACAAGCTGGTGAAAAATAATTGAAGGAAATCGGAAATAATGTTCAGTACAATTTCGCAGTAATAATATTCATTTGTCGTGTAGAGAATCATGATCACATAATTACCTTAAATTTGCAAAAGTAACATATCCATATAATAAGGCTAGATCATTAAGCATATAACTATTGTTCTCAATTTTGCTTTTAACAATGAAAAAAACTTAATTCTTACAATACCTACCCTAGATTAGTTGAATGCCTGTATGTAAATTTGCATGCTACTCTGCGCAAGTTTGACTATTAAAGTGGTTTTCTCATCTATTTCTACAGCGGTTCGTCGGACAGTAAAAATGATCATAACCAATTTCATATGATTTTATATTCTGAAGAACTTTTCAGTACAATAAAAACATCTAGAACTGATCGTTTTCACATCACACGTAAACAACTTAAATTCTTGTATGGTAACACTACAAACGGCTTGCCCGATTTAGTCCATTTTTGTGTATTGCATTTACTGTTTTCTTCAGAACACCGTGTACGATATTTCTGCCTTTTACATCAACGCATTCTCAGGCAGTTTCAAAATATATAATAAAAATCGAAATATTTGTACGGCAACCCTACGAAGGAGTTACCCGATTTGTTTCATTGCACTTTTACTTAAATCCACAGATTGTTTAAAAAAGTCGTGTGCAGGATTTCAGCTCTCTAAGTAAACGCGTTTGCGAATTATAGCGAGGACAGACGGACGGACAGACGGACATGAAAAAATCAAAATATGAGTGTGTGTCCAATCCATTTTGCTATGCCAGCATTATTTCTATGTTTTATAAACGGACTAGTACCTATATCCTACTCTGTTGTGTGTATCAGTTTTTGTTTTAAAAAACTGGTCACATTTAATTGGGCTGAAAACTTATGTTTTTGGTGTAAAAATTTTACGAGATCAAGAATACCACAATATTTTTTAAAGACTTTAACTTAAAGTTTGATCCTGCGACGTGCTTGGAAGTATTTATGAGTATTCAATTGTCCCACTTCTTTTGAAAAACCAAAAAATTTCAAACGTAAATTTTAGGAAGAAACGGATTCACTTTAAGTTGGGGCTCCAAGCAATCCATAGTTGTAAATATTTCACAGAAAATTTAAAGAACTAGAGAGCTTTTGTGATGTGCTCATTAAGAGATGCGGATTTTAAAGCTTAGTTTTTCTTTGTTCTAAATAATTCTCAAAAAATTTTACATTATTCCATGAAGGAATTTCATCATAAGAAAATGTTTTTGCGTAGACAGTTCAAAAATGTAGTAGTTAATTTTAAAAGAAATGTGCGTCCAACATGAGGCCCGATTGTACAAAATTATAATTTACATTAATTTATTATTTTATTGATTTAAAGAAAAAATAAACATAAAAACTAATACATGTTCAAGGTGGGGTTCAACCCCATGACCCAGAAATTGAGAGTATCAAAGTCTACAGACCGAGCTAGCCTATCAAGCTCATTCTGAACGAGTGCAACTTATTTACATTTAATTGAGCTCGTCGCCACAGACTCGTATATACACAATATGAGTTGAAAGTCAGTAAGTTCAAGTAATGTCTTTAAAAAATTATATTTATTAAAAAACCTTCCTATTGTGCATGCTAAATTATTTTAATTCTAGGTATTCCTTTAAAACCTCGCTGTGATGCATAAGTACCTTAACATTTAAGGCCCACACGCATGGAACATTTACTAAGATTTTTCTGTGCCTTATATACAGATGCGTAGTAATAAATACATATAACAAATGGTTTCCTCACATTTTCATATATTCATTTTGCAAAGCTAACAATTCTGTAATTCAATTAGATATTCTTAAAAGCATAAAAATAAAAAAACGCGATATTTTACTCGCAAATAACAAACACTCTAATCCAAGAAAGTATGCAAATGATCATTCCACTGGGTTCTTACACTCTGTGGATACCTAACCACGACAGAAGTGCTATGTAGTGAATTTCGCTTCGCAGGAAGTTATAGCACAGCCATTTGCAGAGCGACATAGACCCTTTTAGTAAAATTGAAAATTCGCTTCTTAAAGTTTTCATGACTTCGAGGACCATAAGTAATTAGCACAGCCTCAGGGAATTGTTGAAGTGAATGTAAATGTGCTGCATATGTAGGTATATGTAGTAAACATATAGAAATGTAAAAGGGCGAAAGTAACTTTTTCCTCTACATGAGTATTTCATTAGGTATCCCCCCCCCATTCCACCTATTTCTAGACTAGGCATTTATTCTGATACTTGAAGCAAATGTCAAATGTTAAGATCATGGAGACTTTTCTATTAACATTATAATTTTGAGTTAGTTTAATTTTTGAATTTGTATGTTAAGTTGATAACTAAATAATTATAGAAATTATTTGCTACCTATAGTTAATTAAGCTGCACGAGAACCTCAATTAATCTGAGTAGGGGACACGTTTTATGAAATCAATTAAAAGTATTTTTGACATACCTATGATAAGAATGTGAAAAAATCATGCAAGTATCTGATAGGTTTGTATGGTTTTCATGGTTAATATAGACAAAGAACTGTACTAATTAAAGAGCAAAAGACACAGTAAATATTGATGTATACTCCGATTGAGGTATGAGCCTGCATACCTTACACACAGCATGATTAATGTATCATCATTAGTATTTATTATTCATTAAGATGCCATGTGTAACATAGTATTCATAATTATGGGTCTAAGATCAAATCATAATGATGTACACTAATGAACTGTTTTCTTCCTTAATTAGAGTGCTAATGAGGAAAGATATACTAAAACTGAATGGATTTTGTAATATAATATAAATATGGAGCTCTTTTGTGCATCTACACATTTGGAAATTATTAGAAGAAGAAATGCAAAGCATAAACTATTTTATTAAAATACATTTCAATATAATGTTTGTTTGTTTGTTTATTTCCAAATCAATAAATTGAAAAAAAAAAGTTTATCGCATAGATTCGCTCCATTTCGCTTCTTCACGGTCGTAAGTATGTCAAAAGCAGTTTGATAGCACAACTTAATTAAAAAAAATATCTGTGCGACCTGCAGTTGCCAAATGCAGTTGTCTAATTATTCATTAGTTAATTATTCATTAGCAGCGGTGTGTATCTAAGGCATTAGTGGTCAAGTGTGCATTTAAGATAGTAGGGGTAAATTAGCGTTTATCACGTCACATGGAAGTTAGATCAGGAAACCTGAGAGAAAAAAGTGAAACATTTACTTCACAACTACTGATATATTTAAGAAAAATAAAATTTTGCATAATATAAAGAAGCTGGAAAAATTAATTAATTCGAAATGAAGAGAAAATTGATGCTTTTGCGATTCTCGGAACTTTGCTTTTCTACTTTCAACTCGTTTTTTTTTTGTGTTGCGTCTAGGTTCCTTTCTTTCTCGTCCCTTTTTGTATTTCTTAATTAAGTTTTTCCTTGTACTTTTATATTAAAATTTCTAATATTTGCTTTTAAATTTTTGTTTTTTAAAGTTTTTTACTTTGAACCTTTTTTTCTTTTAAAATATTCTTTTGAGAAGACTTTCAATAATATCGATCGTGTGGCTTTCAGGGATAATAATTTCCACAGACTTTGTGTGATACTTCGTCATTTGGAGAATTTTTAGAGAATTCTTGTTATTTGTAGCGCTAATTATTGAAGAAATATTGCCCATTATTTGTATTCAATTTCCCCAATTACATTTAATAACTGTCTTTGAAAAATTGCTATCTATGTTTTATACAGTCTTACACTTTCTTAACTATAGTTAAGAAATTTTGGGTGATTTATTACATTGTCTGAGGTAAATTTCTTTATTCGCGCTATTATTTATTTATAACTGGAACACATTCTAATTGTTTTATAACTTACTCATGTCGGTCTTAATCCATTTGTAATAAGGCATTTAGGCACAAGTTTCTAAAAACTTGTTATTCCTTTTTATCGTCATAACGGAGCAACATTATCTCCATTTATAAAACCAAGTTCCTTCATTTCATTAATAATGCTCTACAATGATGCCAAGTCTCACCTTTTCTCACCCTGCACGAATGGAAGATACGTTATAATATAATATTTTGACATCAAGCTCTGGGAGTAAACTTAAAGTGGCTAAGTGACTTTTTTAGTTAGTTAGTTGGTTAGTTAGTCAAGTACATGATTGGAAACAAGCAATTTGTAAGTAAATATGATTATTTTTGAAATATTGTTTATAAGGTGGAGATGTTGGGCCTCTTTTTCTTCGGTTTTTTCTGTTATTACTTTTTCTTTAGAGCTTCACTTCCGCCAAATACTTCGCCATATCAAATTCTATTTCTCTTGTTTTCCACATTGTTGTATTTATTATTTTCAACCATAATTTTTATATTTCGCCACTAGCTTCAATAAAATGTGTAATTCATTGAAATTGAAATTTACATAATTTACGATAATATTTGCATCATGATCAGAAATTAATTAACTGAGTATCCAAATTGAAATTGTCAAAATTGATATTCAATGTCACTGTTAATGTCAGTAACTGAACGTTAAGAATTTTTTGGCTTAGCTAAACCACGGGTGTTGGTGGCACTATAAAATTATTCAAGGTTATACATAGTTCAGTGCTCGTTAACCCGTAAATCGTATAATAAAAACTTTACTCTTCAGTTGACTTTATCAACTATGACAGTGAATTTGAGCGTAGTGTCGGTTAATGGTAGTTTTATTTTCATGAAACATACTTGCTTTCTGTCGACTGTATGTAAAATGCGGTTCGGTGTTAACACTGCCATTGAATTTGTCATTCTCGTACTCTTTTCTTCCTTACTGGTATGGTGGGAAGAAAAGAGTCCGGAAACAACAGATTCGGTGGCGATGATTACACCGAGCCACAAAAGAATTCACTATATGTTAATATAAGACAACTAAGTTAGTCCCGCAACTACTATATTTAACAAACTTTTTGGCATTATACTTCATAAGGTCGAGTCAGGAGAGAAGAAACTCCAGCTCCCGTTCAGTGGAGCCCACAGTTTCAACTCTGAAACCTAGAGACGAAGCAGAAGGAGCTTAAGAATATGAATAAAGTCTTAAGTAGGGTACGTAAATGCTCCTTCGCGAGCGGATCCTGATGCGGCTCCCCCGGAGCTAAAAAAAAAATTGTTTAAACGCTCTCGCTCGCGAGCCGGAGCAAAAAAAAATTTAAGCGGTCTCTCGCGAGCCGGAAAAATGTTCATGTTTTTTTACACTGCCGCTTGCTCATTCTTAGGAATGGGTGATTGGGACATTAAATTAAAATAGCCTACCTGTTTCAAGTTTTCAGTTACATGTCCCAATTTTGGTACGAATAATAATAGACAATTTTCTTTTATTTTTATATTAGGGTTCAGAAGAGATAAAAACTCTGGATATTATGCTTTAAGTCTTCGGAAATATTTTATTTGCCCAAAAAAATAAGTTCATATATTTAAATCAACGCTGAAATGATATAAATTGCAATGCGGAAACTGTACCGAAAGTGTAGTTCTTAGTTTTTTTTACGACATATCTACAGGGAAAAGTGAAATATAAATTACAAAAGCACCTAAATAAAAACACATTTTTACCTTGCTTTCCTAGACTTCCTATATTTAAAAGAAATTCGGATACTTGCTTTACAGATGCCTATACGACTGGGATAATTACAATTAAAAAATATTTTATACCTACATATGTACAAGTCAATGTAACCCAAATCAGTTGTATTTTGTATGCATATGTAAGTGAGGTGTAAAACAAACAAACGATAGCATGCATAGGAGTAACGTATTATTTATTTTTCATTTACCTAGGTCTAAAATTACACCGATTGAGTAAGCACAGCCAAAAAATTCAAGAAACTTGTATATAATAATCTCACATTTTTATGATGAGGAACCGGACCAGTATAATGATTGGCTCCGGCACGCGAGCGAGAGCGTTTAAGATTATTTTTTTGGCTCCGGCTCGCGAGCGTGTGGTTTGAAGAAAAATTGTTGGGCTCCTGCTCGCGGTCGAGTTGAAGCCTATACAGTAAAACTGGCTGAGAGTATCATTGGAAAAAGATAAAATTTTTCAAAGGTCGGTATATTATATTTTCAATTCCAGGTTCAGATAAGGATCAGTATTTCATCGGTCAATTTTCCCTGACTATGTTCAACAACTTCACTCAAACAATGTACATTAATTTGAAGTTTTGTCAGCTTTTTTTTAGTTGCAGCCATAATTTTGCCTTAGCACTTATCAGCCATTAGTCTTACACTTTGGAATATCTTTTTTCTCCGAGTGCCTTTCAAAAATATTAATTCTTTCCCCATAGATTTTTTAGTTTCTTTCGGTTATCTAGTGAAAAGATTTTCTAGAAAACGGAAAAAAACACACATTTTCATCATATTTCAAAAAGCATATTATATATTTGTGTTCTTCGAATGCAAACCGTATTTATTTTCAATATCCTTTTTGTGATTTTCGGAACATTTAACAAGACTTAAGAATTCGATGACTCTTAACACTTGCTTTTTCTAATCATTTTCCACTTTAACTACGGTTAGCTGATTTTAATAAGACCATTGTGTACCGCTGGTGTTGTTGTTATAAGCGGTGAAGAGTTTCTATAAAAACTTTTTAATAATTCGGTTATTTTTTGGAAAATACCGCGCCTACCCAGAGATTTCCAAGAAGTATACATTCCAAAAAGCCTTCTCTTAATCCACGAAACCTAAATACACAATAGACTATTTTGTATTTCATGATGATCCTCAACTCAGGGTATTAATATATATAGAGAATCCGCCTTCCTTTCTTTAACAAGTAATTCTGGAAATCTATAAATCGTGTGACAGAATTTTTCCAGTAGTTGATAGCAAACATATACCTTTCCAGTTATTAAAGTCAGTAAGGTTCCCTTTTTTGGAAACATGACGTTAATGCCTTTCAACAAATTTACCTGGAATGTACAAATGTTTCATGATCTTTCTATGACTTTTTGATGCGTATCAGATTTGCCCTAGCAAACGGTATTGTTTCCTTTCACCCTCTTTGCCTCTGAAGTGTTGTGGGCAGACTTCAAAAATATTTTTTTTTTGTCACAAAGAGTGCTAAATTTTTACAAGAGATAGTTGACCCAGTTTAGTTCCTTATTTAGCTTAACACTGAAAATATGCTTTTTCGTATTTTTTTTTTAAATTACTGTCCTAAGTGTATTAAACATAAAATGTAGGTCTTGTCTTCATTTTGTAAAGTAATTATAATGTCTATATTGGCATTCGTAAATCAGCCTCCATTATTGGTCTTTTTTTTGTAAGTTCAGACATCTTGTGAACAAGTGAGAAAATTTTTTGATCCATTGTTCAAACGCTAAATTCTGCACGATCCTAAATTCATTCGATGGAGCCGTATTTATTTTTCAAACACATTTTTAAAATATAGAAATATGTAGGTATACTAAAATTTAATAGTAAAGTTTTATAAATGAATCAAATTGCATTGAAATTAATTTTGATCATACTTAGTTCGCCCAGCCCCAATCGTTGTCCTGGTCTACCATATGCAACTACCGTAATTCTTAATTTGCTCACAGATGAGATAATAAATATCTTCTGCGCGAAGCTAGTCACCGTATTACAAATTTTACATTTTCTAAAATGTATACATGACAAAACAAGTTTACTTTAATAACTTATACTAAACTCTGCAAACTTAATAAAGATGTTAACTAAATTATATTATCTAGCTCCACTAATTTCATTCAAATTTAATGAAAGCAGATAACAAACGAACGTTCTTTTCTCTTTACCCTCAGCATATAAAACATAAAACGTAGGTGGGTAACGAATGCTTATGCAATCCAGTGGTTATCCTGAAAACTTACCCATTTAGAATATTCCTTCACAACACATATCTCTTTGATGTTGTTAAGAACTGTGCCCGTCGTTACGGTCATATGATTTCACTAACAATAAGAACATCGTTTAATGCAGAAACTAATTTTCCGCTTGAGGGTAAGTACCTTTATCCCTTTAGAGCTTTATGGAAAGAACCAAACCTCTCCAGGGATTTTCTCTCACATTAGCCACTCATGGAGCAGGGTATATGTGCATGAGCTTTATTAAGTGTAACCACACCCCCGTAAAATTTTATGCATATATTAAAAATTGATTGCAATGTATTGCAGCTATCAAAGTGCTTCTTTTAGCAGAGTATGTCTACCTACATAGCTATGTATGTACCTACCATTCACATCAGGCAAACAAAGTTAAATATTCATTGGATAGAGGGACAGAGGGACGGAGAGTCGGATGAAATAAACTTAATTAAGTTTCAGGAAAGACGAATAAATTTGTCTAATTTTTGGTATTTTTGTAATTAAGTTCTGACGGTGATCTACTAAAGCTAGACATTTATGGAAAATGTATTTATGTTGAGTGCTAAATGGGTGCCGACTACATAAATTTAAGATTAAGGGGTCAAAACTGTACGAGTAAAATTGCTTGGCTCCACAATTTCATCTTGCTGTGTTGCGGAAATAAATTGAAATATATTTTTTTTTAAAGGAAATTAGTTTTCGACCAATATCAAATTGGATAAAGGAAATTAATGGACAAGTTAAGTGCCATCACAAGGCTAAGAGGGTAGATGGCTTGACAGTATTAGATGGATGGTTCCAAAATAAGAAGATTAAATTCGATCGAACCTTCGGCGCATTCAGAAGTCAGGGTACTTTTAAACCAATGAACGACATTGCCTTCACGTCCTATACGTTATAATACCGACTTAAACCGAGTTAGGGGAGCAGATTGTTGCCAACCATCTAGCTTTAAATGCTAATAATCAGAAAATCTTGACCACGTATAGTCTTTTGTGGAAAGAAATGGAAGTTCGATAATGAAGATGAAAGAAAACACAGCAAAAAGATCCTAATGTAAATTTTGAATCAGTTGAGTAGCTGATCTAAGGTTATAAATAAAGTCATAGATGGCACAAGAACTAGATGTCGCATGCAGTACCAAAAAACTATACAAAATTTATATTGCTGGGTGGTCCATTCCGGAATGGACCACAGCATTTTAAATGATGAATACGCCGAGTGATTCATATTTTTTCTTATCTGAAGTGGTGAGGAAGTCGATCAAGAGTATACAAAACTGCTTTCGGTACGCTCTAAAACAAGCTATGGTTCATTACAGAATACACTACCCATTTCACAATCTATATACTCTGCTCTAGTATACCACGCGATATCTAGTACTTGTGCCATCTATGATTTAAGTTTATCTTCTTATTGTATACAAGGTAAACGACTTAATAAAGATACACTCGAAATCCATGACTACAACATGTTTTACAACAAGAATTTGACACCTATTTTCTTGTGAACTCAGAAATGAATGATCTCGTTTACTATTAATAGCAGGTTGTGTATACTACGCGCTTAAATTATATAGCAAAAAGTATAGGATGAGGAGGAAAACCTTAAACATTTTTCTTTATGTAATAAAACCGCATCGATGTGGTCGTTTTAGTCATTGAAGCTGTAATCTACGATATTTTCAGACCGGCCACATAATTTAGTAGTTGAAACTTGATTAAGTATTGAAGAAATTCAATAGAAGAGATCCTATTATATCACAACACTTTTAAATTAATGTTTAAAATTATAATTTTATAATTTCTTTTATAACTATTTAAATTTTTAAGAATTTTTCCTGTGCCCTATTTATTTTCTGATAATATTTCTTGGCGTTGTTAGGCTGGATATAATTTAAGGCTAAAATGACGATTCAATTGTACAATGACATTTCAATTGTAAATTATCAAAACGGTATTGGAAAATATTAAGTTTTTTTTCCACGGATGTTTATTTTTAAAACACTATTATTTATTATCGAAATAATTAAACTTGCCTGAAAAATGATTTTTTTGCAAGCAGAGTGCGGGCGGTTTCTACAACATATAACAGCGCACTTCATCACTAAAATTCAAAACTCCGGAGTCTCGATTATATAAAATCTATTCCACAAAACAAACTTTCACTGCTAGTTTTTCAACTATTAATTACTTTAATACACAAACAATCACTATAATAACACCGAACTTATTTTCTTAAAATGATAAATGTCAGATATGAAGCAGAAATGTCGACCTAACGCAACATAAAGCTAATCCCTCTTATCATTTCACAGCCTATCCTTTTTGCTATATAATCTAAGGTTACGCAAGTAGTTGATATTACAAACTTTATAAACGTGGGTTATAGAAAAAGTGTATCCTTAGACATTGTATCATAATCGTTCATTGTAATTCTAATGTTCAGATCGTCTGCGAAGAACATCTATTCCAACGACGACTGGTCATTATAATTTCATGGGCTCACAAAACTGGTTATTAAGTGCCGCAATGCTTGATTGAGAGGTGTTGTGTATTTTAGTTCAAAATTGACCCATAAGCTTTCCAACTAAGAACTACCTCGATCAAAAGATGCAAGCAACCAATCCTAATATAAGCTTAACAAGTATTCTTCAGGTCAGTGTCTGAAACATTAAAACATTAGCCTTTCTACTGAAGATTTTGACTTCATTGGATATGAAGGAAAATCTTTATTCCTACCTCTCAACGGATTACTATTAATATGTTTGTCTTAGATGGAATCTCTAACGTCTTTTTGCCTGACGTTATTTTATGGATTTTAGTTTCCATACTGTTTTGAGACCGGATGAAATTTTTTAGGCTGCGTACTGTATGAATGAAGACCAAATTAAGGGTCTGTTATATATCCTATGTAAATAGGACAAGAAAATTGCATATGCAGCCGTTCTACACGAAAACGTTCACTTTGGGCTGATTTCCAACCCGACCATCTCCGATTTCGAAAAAACTTTCAGAGTCTGTATGAAATACGAATATATCTCAGACATATTTTTTTTGTTTACCTCTATCACACTCACTGATAGAAGGGTTAAAAATTCGAGATTTTCGATGAAGCGTCATTTTGTAAAAATTATATCTCGAGAATGGAGCAACCGATATTTGTGATCCATACTCGTATGTTAAATCAAGTTAAATACTTTATATTTTTTATAAAAAAATATAGCAACAGCGAACGACAATTTGTTAACAATAGTATTGTTTTTTTAAATACTATTATTCACTACTCTGAAGCTATAGGCCTTATATCTGTGTACCAAAAATTGCTGAGGTGATTAAAGAGGAGAGTCCCCAGTTTACATTTTTTGTAAAAAAGAGTTATACACAGGGGTGTGCTGGAGCCGGCTCGCACCGGCTTGCGCAAGCCGGTTGTTAAGATTTTGGAAAATCGGCGAGCAGGTTGTTAAATTATTACGCGAATAAAAATTTAGATCGTTTTCATATTTTATTACTAAACTTTCAGACCCTATTATGGAAAGAAATCGGTTTGACTATACTCTGCATGCTGGACCGTTGCGTACGGTCATTGAGGGCATCGTACAGACGCAGGCGCAGTCTCTAAGGAGAGACCGTTTGTATTTTTTGAGCATTCCCTGTCTCATGCGCATCTTAAAATTCAGGAGACCTTACTAATGCGATAAACAAATTTTGTCTACAATTGTTGACGTTCTAAATTCAGAAGCAATTAACACTACAATTAAAAGTTTTAATACCGTTTATAGTCTTGTAAAGCGTCATCGCCCATTATCGGATATAGAAGGCGCTTTAGAATTACAAAAAAAAATGGGATTGATATTGGAAATTGTTTGTATTCCAGATTTAGTGCCACACGGATAGCAACACATATTGCAAACGAAATTAAAGTAACGACGGTATTTAAAAACATTATCAAACAAAATTCGAAAATTTGTATAATAATCAACGAAACATCGACGCTTTCTAGAAAAAGTACTCTAGTGATATTCTTACAATGTGAAATCGAATCTGCAGGTGAACCGGTATTGATATTTGTATAGATTTAAAAGAACTGACGTCTACGACGACGGCAGAAAATATTCTTAAGACGTTGATTGAGTGTTTGGAGGAATATGGTTTTAATAACGATTATTTAAAAAAACAAAATCTAATAGCATTCTGTTTAGATGGTGCACCGACCATGTTAGGTAGGAAGTCTGGGGTAGCCATACTAAATTGGTTGAAATGTTTCCTAATTTAGTGGTGTGGCATTGTTTTACAACTAGCACTAGATGATTCTATAAAAGAAATAAATCTGATCAACCACTTTAAAATTTTCTTAGACAAAGTGTATTCGATATATCATCAATCCAACAAGATACAAACTGAATTGGAAACCGTTGGCAACGAAATGAACATCGAAATAATTAAGATTGGTCTCGTGTTTGGTCCTCGGTGGTGGGCAGCTTGCAGCTTAAGATCTGCTACTGCGGTCTGGCAAGAGAAAAATTATTGGATAGTTTCACGGAGAATATAAAACTCTCTGCTAACCATATAAATTTGAACAAAGATCCTGCGGATGATAACGATAAGTATAATAATTTTATAAAACTTTTAGAAATTTTAGATCCTTGCACGTGGCCAATAGATAAAATCGTTTCACCTTGGTTAGAAGGAGAAGAACAAGTTTTAAAACTAGGGGAAATTCTAAAATATAAAATTGATATTAACGAATTCCGTGATTTCGTTGATTCAAACTTATGGCCAGTTTCACAGTCTGAGTTTAAACCAAATATTTAGTTTAAACTCGACGAATGAGTTTCACAGTTTGGCTCAAACCCCGGTTTAAACTAGAGTTTAAACCGTGCCCTTCCTCGGTTTAAACTCAAGATAATTTTATTTTGACAGTAGCATTGCTTTTTTGTATCAAGAAAATAATTTCATCATGGATTTAGATTTAGACATTTCTAGCGATGAAGAAGATTTTTTTGAGTTAAATTTACAACTCTGTCGACGCCTGAGAGTAATTAGAAATCGGCCAAATCATTTTATTTAGTGGGACGACGTTGATTTTTATGCTAGGTTCCGTTTAAGTAAAGAACTTTGTCACTTTGTCTTCGAATCTATTCTTGTCCATCTTCTTGTGCTCTATTATATATCAATAGCTCAACTTCACTTATGCTAAAATGTTCATCCTTTTTTAATGTTGGCATATTTAAAATTAGAAAATATAACTACATATTTTTTATTTTTTATTTCTGATCTGTTTACTTTTTCCGATTGACAGATTGATTGTTGCAAAATTGGTTCACAATGGTGGCGATAACTAATTTAATTCATAATTTAATCAGTACTACCAACGTTACTAAAAGAATGCACTGTGAAACCAGATTTGGTTTAAACTACGTTTAAACTTGGAGGGTGGTTTAAACTAAACCTTAGTTTAAACTCGACTGTGAAACTGGCCATAAGAGTCTAAAAATGTTCAGGTGTCATAAATACAATTTTAAAAGCCAAAAAAATAGCAAACACCATTGCAATTAGTAGTGCAGAAGCGAAAAGAGGTTTCAGTTTAATGAATATAATTGTCACAAAATTGAGAACAAATTTAACAGTCGATCATGTTGCTGATTTAATAATGACAATTAATTTATTGGGGAAGCCAATAGAGGATTTTAATGCTGCTCCATATGTAAAGTCTTGGATAAACAAAAATATAAATTAGCAACCGAAACAAGAATTAGAAAAATGCCACGAAAGAGTTTTCTGATAATGAAATATGTAGGCATATGAAGCTTATATTAATTCTTATTAAATAAGTATATTGGTTTTTCAAATGTATACTATCAAAATATTACTTACTTTTATTTTTATTATAATAAAAAAAAAAATTTATACTTTTAATTTTGACTTTATCTTGTCTTTACTGCTTTTTTTTTAGCGAGCCGGTTGTTAAATTTTTGGTACACACCCCTGTATTAACTACCTATTTATAAAAAAAAAGATGTCAAAGTAAAAAAAAGCGGTAAAAAAAATCCGAAATTTTTAGTTTAGACAACTATAAATCTTGAGGCGAGAGGGGTACTGGGCTGGTTGAGCAGTTGTTGTCTTATGTACTATGCTTCTATTTTTCGCTACTTATAGTCTCATTAATCCGGCTGGAAATGTAACCAAATTGGAAAATTTATTGTGTAGCCTATGTGAACAATTTTCTATTAACTGCGAGTGAAAAGTTGGAAAGGCCACGAAGTTCTGCATACAATGAGCTCTTAACTGTGACCATACGCCCTATAATTTTAAAAATACAGGGTGTTTTCTGAAAAAAAACTAGCTTATTTTCTTAATCACCTTGTAACTCCTAAATGGTTGATATGCCCCCTCCCTGCCATACAATTTTTTTTTTTGTATAGGTGAGTACTATCACCTCCTGCTCTCTCTCTTGATCTCCTAGGTGGAAACACCCTGTATAATTTGAAAGTCAAAATTTATAGGATTACCATAATGTCGGTATCTATCGTAATTTACTCTTTACTTTGTGTGATAAGTATATGAAAAACGAAGTGAATATTTAAGTACCTAGGAAATCTGAGGTAAAAAATAGAACCAAAAACATTTGCAACATTTCTAAAAAGCATTTGTGATCAGGCCTTGTGCGACGGTACATGAAGGCAACGAAACATGTGTCGATGTGCGAGCGGAACATGCGATGGCAACGAGGCGTCGCTGCAGCATGCGAGCTAGTTGGGGACATGGATACTGGAAAGGTTTGAATCTCTGTATCAGAGATAGTGGCGTAGCGCCTCTAGCAAGCTGTATTGTATACCAAACAAAAACAATATCTTGTAAGCCACAAAAACCAAATTTTACAAGAGAAGGAAAAAACTTCCTGAATCCTTTAACTGTTAAATTTCGAAAAAATTTAATAAACTGTATTACAAAATTTAGATTTAGGGGCAATAGTTACTTAACACAAACGATTTCTTACCTTTATAAAATGAACGCTTTTGATGGTGATATTACAGTAAAGCCGAAAAATATAATTTCTAACTTTTTTTTAAGTATACATATTGCCAAAATGCGACAACAATATAGAAGTGAGCCTCTACACTGTATTTCTATGAACGTAGTCAGTCCATATTATGCAGGTTTACGAAACGTAAGATAATAAAATTTAAATTTTGAAAGTTTATCCACATAACTTGTTTTTACATGATTGGTACACTTCTATAAACAATAACAATATATCAGTGTGAGTACAAGACAATAAGCTTCTTCCGAATCATCCTATATCTCAGGGAATGTATTATTTTGTATGAGCAGCATATATCTGTTTTTCATTCCATCAATGTTTGCAAAAATAATACAAGAAGAAGTAAAAATGTCTTGTGCGTCCTAACTTTTCCAATCTATTCTCGTCCTTAAGAATTTTCTAAACTATAATATTTCGAAAATAGTTTCATAAAGCATTATATAGCATGTAGCTGTAAATTCCGTTCTATATCCACCTAATAACATGTGAACATGAAACATAGATAATATCACATAATCCCCTTTTTATCATCACACTCTGATCCACCTCTACATTTTTCCTCATAATTTTAAATTTCTTTGATGTCACCAAGAATTGCTCTCTTTTATTATGGTCATACATATATATATACATATATGGCCCACTGACAACGCTTTTTCATGTAATACTAATTTTCCGCATCAAACGTTGAGAATGAGTTTATAAACTAGGGATCCTAACATACATTTGTACATGTGTGTATGCATATTGGACCATTGGGGACTTGGAAGGATTAAGAGGATGCGTGATCCTCAAAAGGGTAAAATGATGGCCTATTTCGACTGTGCATGAGAATTTTGATGAAAAGAAATTTGAAGTGATGCTATTGATGAAACCTTTGAATATTTTATTATATTATTACGTAATTTTCATGATAAGCTAAAGGATATGGTGTAGACTGATTTCAAAGAAGCCAAAAGAGAGCATCTGCAGAGCATTTATGAGACCTGTTGCGGTGACGAATAATTGAGATGTGTCGGTTTTTCGAACATTGCGAAGGATGGTAAACGTGTTTGAAATAAATTTCGTATAGGATGCAATATAGGATATAGTTAGACATGGTTAATCGCGGAAAAACTTCAAGCGTAAATTGTATGAAATGCTCTCGACTTTCAATTTAGTCGTAACTTACGTACATATAAAAATACGGTCAAGTAGAACCCCAAAATATGTAATGCCTCAACTGATTTTATATTGGAGCGAGCAGTGGCGGATCTAGCATTGAAATTAGGGGGGGGTCATCTTACATTTAATTTTTACATTGAGCAAAAAAACTTTAGCCACCGCAGTACTGTAGTGAGGTACTAGGAAGGTTTCCGCGATATTGGGCTCTAGTGAAGCATAAACTACGAAAATAATGAAAAGTAACTAAAACCATGGATGATTTCAAAAAAAGATTGGTTGAATGAAACTATCAAAATTGGTGACTAAGAGGTCATTAAAAACTTGATGGAACGTATTTTAGAAAAAGTAAAGGAATTCTCTATAAAAATAAAAAATTATAAAATTGTTGTTATAGCAAAATTTAATATTGAATTAAAACATTTCTTAATAATTAACGGAGTTTTTTTAGTTTATATTACGACAAGACTATTCGTTCCAGTCTATAAGCAGAAGATTAGGCTATTAACTGGCATAATGACTGGCCTTTGCCCACTTGGGCGGCGAGCGTCTATAGTAGGTATATATTATATTGAGAAGTTTTTCTATTCATACTTATTCGCTGCTGTGTAAAAAATAACAGTGAACCACTACACTCTTAAACATCAAGGTTCTTGGTTATTGTAATATGTAAACATTTCTACTTAAAAAAAAAGACAAGTATATTTATCTTTATCATACACTGCTCAATTTTCTTAAAAGCTACATTGCAATTCGTCCTTTCAAAATTTGGATTCATTTTTTTTTCAAATGTTGCCTACTCTGGTGGGTAATCTCTTTCTATTGAACAGCTGTTCAATTAAGTATACGCGAAAATGGGCATGACCGCAGACAGAAACTGCCGAATCTGCAACGAAGAGGTAGAGTCTGTAGAGTATGTACTATTCGAATGCTTAGGACTTGCGCGCCAAAGACTCCAATGCCTAGGTAAGGGTTTTATAATCCCATCAGAAGTGGAGAAAACTGAGGTAATAAAATTCCTAAAAAGAGCCAACGCGTGGATTGCACCTAGTGTAGTGATCTCATCACGATCATAATAATCATATAGTGACCTCATAATATTTACAATTAATTAATGAAATTGCACAAAAGAAATATCGTTACTTGATTCATTGTTTTATGTACACAGCACTTACAAACAAAAGAAATATGAACCTCTGTGCACTGGGTCAATAGTGACAAGCGTTTGAGTAATATCATAAATGGCACAAGAACTAGATGTGGCATGGCATAATAGAGCAGAGTATACAGATTGTGAAATGGGTAGTGTATTCTGTAATGAACCATAACATGTTTTAGAGCGTACCGAAAACATTTTTTCTTATAATAGCAGTTTTGTATACATTTGATAGACTTCCTCAACAGTTCAGATAGGAAAAAATATGATTCACTCGACGTATACAGCATTTCAAATGTTGTGGTCCATTCCGGAATGGACCAGCCAGTATACTTTTTTGGTACTGCATTCGACATCTAGTTCTTGTGCCATCTATGATAATATGTATTACCTTGTGAATATTTGTAATGGTCATGGCCGTATTTAGCCAAGTGAGGGCCTTGGACAGTTTATGATATGGGGGCCCCCTAACAGAAATTATTTTCTAAAATACTTTGGGTTATCAACAGGAATAATTACGTAAGGTATGTTATGGTCTATTGCGAACTGGAGACTTTTTGTTGCTTAACTGTTTTGTCACCAATGTCAATTCCATAGGCTCTAATGTAAATACGCGCATAAAGTGACGTAACAACAAAGTGACTTATTGATTTCTCCGGCTAGCAACTTTTAGGTGACAAAATTATCACCGCTTCACGTTTATATGAATGTGCACGCCCTGGTAACATTTTTGTCGCCACTTTACTGTTTTTATTAATGTCTGCTACAACGATAGTGTGAGAGGAAGATATAAATAAATAAGCAATAATACAAGAAGTATAAATGAGACCACCCTAAAATTGGAAGTAATACTGTGATAGCAATTTATAGATAAAGATGTGGGGAGAAATATCCATGAAAGTTTTTATAGACCTTAGAGGTACAGCAAGTCTCCCTTCGGGTTCAATTGATGATCTCATATTGGTACTTTGATAAGTTCTAGCAGGTCTCAGAATCTACAAAAATATCAAAACACAATTAGAGATTACTCTTTAAGATTTTTACCGGGGCAAACTTATATTTGTTCAAAAAGGCATTTTTTTTTGGATTCTCCGGTATATAGCAAAAGCTAAATTTTTTAATTTTTTTTTTATTTGTTATTTCATCACACAACCCATTTGATTTTGTGTGACAGGTTTCAAGTCTAGGTTTTGACTCATCAACAGGTCCCAAATAGCGAAATTGAGTGTGTTGAAAAACAAATGAAAAAATAGAACAAATGAAAAAAACTTAGAAATTCAAATAAATCCCACGGTTACTTTCAACAGCCAAACTCTAACAAGTTAAACTAAATTCGAATAGTTTGTCTTACTGGTTGAAGAATTGGTCATCTGTTGGTCTACTATCGCAGGAGAAAGGGGCCCCATGGATCGCGGGGTACTGGGCCCATACGTAAAGATGGCTCAGGTAATGGTCATTGTGGTCGATTAAGAATTAGGTTGAACATTGATGAGTGCTTCATGTAGTAAACAAAAGAAAACTAGGTAAAAGAATCAATGAAATAATATGTAACACAAATTTTGTAATTAAGCAATTTACCTTAGGTAAGCGATTTTACTGAGTAAGAAGGTGAGCATACTTATATGTACGTAGGGTCGCAGTGCTGGTGGCTGGCTCTCCGGTCCAGTCCCTATTTATAATAATAATAATAATATAAAATAGAACCATTGCACTCCTATGCAGCACCCCCGAAGCAATAAGCAGATACACTACGGTTTATGTATATTGGCCATTGGCTTATCGGGAGGTGTGCAGCTTGCTCCTTGTAATCCACAAATCCGTAGCTGCGAGGAAACCATTGAAGAGGATACTCTTGTCGTATACATAGGTACACGTATGTATATGTTCGTTACTTGCTTGTACTAGGCACTGTACCCTGGATGAGTTCTTCTTTGGAGATTTTAAATAAATCTTGAGTATATTGCTAATTCAAAAGCGGATTTAAGACGACTATATTGTAACTACGTGGCCGAAATTCTCATAAAAATACCACACTGTTATAAAATGCAGCAAATTTTTCTTTTGTTCTAAAGATGACATCATCACTTTTTATAGTTAAACTGCATCTGCATTCGTCTATCAGTTTACCGTTATGCCCTTTTTGCGATCTGCGTTGGCTTTTGTGGGCCATGAACACATTTGCTTCTGAGTTGTACAAAAGCGTGGATGATAAGTGCGAAATTCCCATAAAAACACCAATGTTTTTGCAGAGATTATACTTTTATTAAAAGTTTTTTTTCGAAAATTTGTAAAAGGGAAGGTAAACTAATTTATATATTACAACATAAACTTTTTATGTTACATTGTTCTTTTAAATTTTCTTCAGTTTTTATCATGCCACGTGGAAAAATTTAGTCAATGGAAGAAAGAACTAAAATAACGGCATATCATGATAGCGGACTTTCCTTGAGGCAAATTTCAAACAAAATTTATCGGTCGACAACTGTTATCCATAACTTTTTACGATTAGGTGAGAAATATGGATGCATTGCCAGTCATGATAGATATAGAACATTGACATCACGACAAAAAAGTTTGATTGTCCGCGAAGTTCGCAAACAGAAACTGTTTGCTTCCCAAATTGTAAAAAGCCTGGACTTGCCAGTTACAGCACGACGTGTGCAGAAAATTCTAAAAGCAGATAAAAATATGGTTTTCAAAAAAGCTGCAAAAAAACCACCTCTACCCCATCGCACAGGGAAGCCAGATTAAAATTTGCTAAGATGCATATGAGTTGGACAGCTGAATGGAATAAAGTCATCTTTAGTGATGAGAAGAAATTTAACCTTGATGGTCCTGATGGTTTCTCGTATTACTGGCATGATAAGAGACTGCAAGAAGAGGTAAAAATTAGCAGAAATTTTGGCGGAGGCAGTGTGATGATCTGGGGTGGATTTTGTGCTAACGACAAAACAGAAATTGCTTGGGTACCACCAAGGATGAATGCTGAAATCTATAGAGAAATATTAGAAGTAATGATGGTGGAAAAGGCGGAGGAATTGTGTGGTGAAGATTTTGTATTTTAGCAGGATAATGCTGCTCTTCACACAGCGAGATCTGTAACAGAATCGCTTGCGGCTTTGAACATTGCTGTTTTGAACTGGCCTGCAAAAAGTCCTGACTTAAACCCCATAGACAACTTATGGTGGATTATTGCCAGGCATGTTTACGGGAATGGAAAGCAATACGACACAGTTCAGGCATTGAAAAATGGCATTAAACCAGCTTGGGCCTCAATATCGTTAGAGACATTGAAAAAGCTCAGAAACTCAATGCCTAGTCGAATTTATGAGGTCATTAATAAAAATGGAGGCGTCACACATTATTAGCTTTCTATATTCTTATGACTTATTTAATATTTTATTTATTTTGACAATTTTTATGGAAATTTCGCTCCTAATTTGTCCATTATTTTGTTTTAAAGCTGTTATTTCTAGATTGCCGTAATCTTATGATTAATTTGAATTCAAATAAATGAAATAAAATATTTTCTATTAAATTACATACTTCTCGTAATTTTTTTCTAAACCTATATCAAAAATACTAGAAAACATTCACTGTTTTTATGGTAATTTCGGTCACGTACCATTCCTAGGAAGAATCCGTACTACTTGGCCCTAATTTTCGCAACTTCCACCGTATGCAGGCAACATGAGTAGTTAGATCAAAACGACACTTCTTAATAGTACTAATTGGAGCTCTGGATAGACGTGACAGTGATAGTTAAGTATATAAATTTTATTATTTCTGAATTACCTTCCAACTTCTTCAAAGAAAAAACAATTAACCTTAAAGATAGTCCTAGAAATCTTGCTCATCGAATATTGTTTTTTGTTTATTAAAGTAAAATCTAATCTAATTGTAATTGTAAAATAAATAAAATTAACAAAATTTCAAACGCATTTCCAATCTGCAAAATGCCACATTATAACGAGGACAGATGTATGTATGTATATTATGTATATTTTGACTAGGTCAGAAGCTCCATTGGGGCATTGCGGTGACATCCGGTTTGAGCATTTAACTCAATTATTGCTAAAACGACAATCAAATCACTGATTTCTGATGCACATGTTCTATTGCTATCCGTGTATTTGTTTTAGGGTTTTACTAAACTGCAAAGCTTAATCCTCGCACATATACCATTTAAAATCACTTGACCTCTTCCCAAATATGTATGTACTCCGATTGACTAAAATAAATAAAGGACTGTGAAGTGGATAAAAGGAAAAATTTATCGAACCCTAATTAGCATAAATGAACGTGATTGGAATGGAATCATATTTGGCTTAACGTGTACACTGTGGACGGAAATAGAAAGCTTGTGGACTTTGCTAACAATAATTTTTTAGAGTCTTTGCTTTGTCAATGAGTTAAACATGAAAAAAAATTATCGGTAAACTTCGGTAAATGTTGGAGATCTCATGGGTTAAAAGTTTTGCACATATACCTAAAAATAAATCATTATAACGTCACTCTTGTACCACATATTTGAGGCGTCCAGATCAACAGTGGCCTATTGACAGGTAATAATGCTTCCTCGAAAAGTTTTAAAAACTGGTCATTTTCTTATACAGAATCAAAATAATTTTTTTTTTCGTTTTATTTAATTTCTTATATTTTCAAGAAAAAGAAATTTTTAGCACTGTGTTTCTAAAAATTTATGGATTAGGTCACTTTTGCTCTGAGCGTCTCAGTTATGAGAATCGAACTCAATGAAGATGAGACAAATTTAATACCAAGAGAGAAAAAGCAAGAAGAGAGAAAAGAGAGAGATAGCGGGTAACGAGAAAATGGAAAAAGAGTGAGCTAAGAGAGGAATAGATAGGGAGAGAAAAAGAGAGTATGGTTGATATAATGACAGAAAGAGAGTATTGATACGGACATTGTAGAAATAAACGTTATATCCATAGAAAAGTTCAAATGAGATTAGGCTTACCAGGGCAATTGGCCTTTTCACACAGGTAATTTATTGGATTATTGCACACTGCTTCTCTTTATAGTTCTTCTATCAGTCCCACTGCTCTGAGGAATAGTATTACCCACTTAAATGTGATCTTTACGGATCGACTAGGATTTAGAAATCAAAACATCTAAAATCGTTATGTACTTGACTCGCATTCGCCAAATATTTGCTATGATATTTCATATTCATCGAGACAAGAAGACCTTAAACCTATAGGATATGTTTTTTTGACAACCTTGTCACCGTAGCACATAGCATATAAAGATAAGTTGACAAATTTAATGTTCCCTTAAGTACAATTAAACCACTTGTAACAGACTTAATGTAAAATAAGAATAATGGCAATAGTCTGACATTTATTTGTTAAAAAGTCTTGTTAAACGACCTCCTACTTGAACGTCAAAGTTTTTCGATTAGACTATTTTTATACACTATATGAAATCTATAAGGTATTCTAAGTTTGTCATTCCATTTGTAACGTATAGAACCGCTGAGGGCAAAATGGATTGGACACCCACTCATAAGATTAAAAGTTAATTTGATTTTTACATGTACGTCCGTCTTTCCGTCCTCACCATAACTCGAGAACGCGTTTACTTAGAGAGCTGAAATTTAACATACGGGCTTTTCTAAAAAAAAGTAAATAAGTTCGAAAATAGGACAAATATGGTAACACTTTTGTAAGGTTGTCATACAAAAATTTCGCTTTTTCCTATATATTTCGAAACTGCCTAAGAACGCGTGCACGTTGAGAGCTGAAATTTGGTACATGGTGTTTTCTTAGCAACAGTAAATGAAATTTGAAAAATGAACTAAATCGGGCATCCCCCTTCTTTGTGTTGCAAGATGTTTTTATTGTACAGAAAAGTTCTTCAGAATATGAAATCCTAAGAAATTTGTTATAATCATTGTTGCTGTCGGACAAACGGTCCTAGAAAAAGCGAAAAACCACTTCAAATATCCACAGATGGATCACCATAAGAAATTTATACGGGCATTCATCTAGGGTATCATAAGAATTGGTTCTTAGACCAATTCTAGCTTTTTACTTGTTTAAGATGGATTTTGCTCGGATTTTTTACTGTGTTATCCGTAAATTGCCAGGATCAAATAATATTATAACGGTTTTCAATAACAGTGTCTCAATAATTGACACGCTAGCGGTGATTAATCGGTTTTTTGCTATTGAAAATAGATAATTATCGTGGGTTAAGTAAGTAGTGTGAGAGATGTATGTAGTAGTGTCAATAAAAGGTAGTTTATGTAGGCGAATTCAAGCCGCAGTTCAAAATTATGTTATAGACTTTGATGACAACAACACTGGACACTGTCTAGCAGAGGAACCCATAGGTCGGTCCCTAGAATCAGCAGATGGGGCGAACTGACTTCATGGGCGATTTCAAAATAGCTTTGGCCCGAGATTTATCCTGTAAAAACGAAATGTCTGCTGAGAGGGAACCGGAAAATATGGCGGGATTTGTGAATCATGAGTATAAGTATGTATAAGTATTTGAATGTGTTTATATAGGGTGGAGTCGTACCTGCTTGTTTGTCCCATTAATACGGATACTGGGAAAGAATTTTTTGAGTTATATCACGAGCATCCTGAGGTTTGGAAAGTGAAATGTGACATTTATAAAAATAAAGACTGCTAATGAAAAACTTTTAAGAAAATTAAAATAAGTTGAACCTTGTGCTGATATAGAGACAGTTAAAAGAAAACTCAACAGTATACGGTCTTCATACAGGCGCGAATTCTCAGGGAGCGAGAAGTATCGGTTATTGCTGCTTCACTGGTCTCAATTATAATTTTTCCCAGGGTCTGTGGTGCTATAGCGGTAAGGAACTTTAAATCTTCAAAGCTTGCACCTAATGCAAAAAATCTAAGTGTGGCAGATAAACGCTCGTTTGGAGTGATAGCATTTCTCATAAACGTATTTTGTTTTTGAATAAATGGGGTTAATAATTCTAGCAGATATATGTGTTCCTGTCTATTCTAAGTAACTTTTCAAATCAGCTGGAGATGTTTCCTCTAATTCCTTTATTAAATTTGTATTAGAATATTTCTTTCTTTTTCACAACCACTCTTTCGTCCAAATTCTTTTCACTTTCTTCCTTGTTGAACCGCTTTACATATCGAAAATTGTATTAATAACTAGAACACTCAATAACACGTCCGACATTGCTCTTAAATTATGAAAAACTGAGGTTGGACAACATGTTTGACAAGTGTGTGGAGAAAAAGCTTTCATGTGTGACACACCAAGTTGGCCAACATGCGTGACCGTGTATGGGCCCCTTAAGAGGAATACGGTTGGTAGCTACTTTTTCTGCGAACTGGAGTAATTAGCATACAAAGAAGAGAGTTGGGGGATCGGGTTAAGCTCATTAATATGCACTTTCATCGTACCCCTAGCTCTTAAATAGCTTTTCCATGCAGAGTTCCAATAAAGTGGCATCACAATGGACCATAGATGCGAGATGGTCTAAGTTTGGTTGATATATATATATACATTTTATTGACTTCCTCAACACTTCAGATACGAAAAAATATGAATCAGTCGACGTATACATCATTTCAAATGTTGTGGTCCATTCCGGAATGGACCACCCAGTCATATAAATTTTGTATACTTTTTTGGTACTGCATGCGACATCTAGTTCTTGTGCCATCTATGCTATTACTCATTGCGTGAAACACACACATATTTGTGGACCAAGAATGTACAGATTCAGAACAGATGCTTAAAACCTTCCAGTGGCTAGGAAGAGACTTAAGAAAGGAGGCTATGCTACATCAAAAATACTGAAAACACTATATTCCCCTCAGTGCCAGAGGCTCCCAGTACATAATAAAACACTATATTCCCCTCAGTGCAGTGCTCCTATAGTACGTTACTTTAGGTATACGGTGACTTTAGAATCTCATACCTCAAAAATAAAACCGAATACCATCGCAATTTGTACATACATACATAGATAATGCTTCTAGCTTCAAAATAAATATAGAAAAAAACAAGTGAAAAAGCTAGAATTGGTCTAAGACCAATTCTTATGATACCCTAGATGAATGCCCGTATGAAATTTCGTATGGGTACCCATTTGAGCAATTTTGATTTTTGCAGTGGTTTTTCGCATATATTTCTAGAACGGTTCGTCGGACAGAAAAAATGATTATAACCAATTTTATAGGATTTCATATTCTGAAGAAGTTTTTAGTACAATAAAAATGTCTTGGACTGGTCGTTTTCACAGTATACATAAAAAACCTAATTTTTTATATGGCAACACCAAGAATGGGTTGCCCGATTTAGTCCATTTTTGAATTTTTTTTTGCTAGTACAATGAAAACACCATGTACCAAATTTCAGCTCTCTACGGCTACTCGTTCTCAGGCAGTGTTCAAATATATAACGGAAAACGAAATTTTTGTATGGCAACCCCACGAAAGAGTTGCCCGATTTGTCTCATTTTCGAACTTAATTTTACTTTTTTTTTTAAAGTCTGTGTACAAAATTTCAGCTCTCTAAGTGTACGCGTTCTCGAGTTATCGTGCGCACAGACGGACAGACGGACGGACGGACGGACGGACATGCAAAAATCAAAATAACTTTTAATATTATGCGTGGGTGTCCAATCCATTTTGCTCTACCATCATTATTTCGAGGTGTTACAAACGGAATGTCAAACTTAGCATACCCCTTTAGATTTCATCTAGGGTATAAACATGCTAGAACTCCTCAATACTACACAATGTTTTTTTCGTTCGGAGCTGCTATATATATAATTTTTAATACAAAGCATTAAGTCCGATTCACACAGCTGCGATAGCGATTGCGATAACGATAGATAGCGATAATCATAGCGATAAGCTAACGACACAATTCCTTTCACACCAACGCGATAGATCACAGCGATAGTTACATGCATATGCCTGAACCAAATAAAGACATATGCTAAAAATCTGAATATGGGACAGATTAGAGTTTCCCAATTGTATTAGGTAGTATCGATGGAGTGGAAACGCTACAATTGTGTGTCAATTCCATGTGTACTAGCTCGACTTATACTGGGCTGATTAATTTTTTTAATGTGAAGCAGTTTGTTTTACTGACCATCCTTGATATCGAACATAAATTTTTATATATCGACGTTGAAAGATATGGAAAAAGTACTGACGCAGGTTTCGGCTATAGAGATGAAATTTTAATACGGTTTGTTCGAAGAATACCACCAAATGTTTGCCTGATCAATATCAAAGAACACCTTATACCTCGTTTGTCGATTAAGGATTGATTCCCTTTAAATTTTTTCTGGATGCGTCCATTTGCAGCAAGGCATGCTCGATATGAAGACCAGGAAGATCAGTACAATAATTAAATTTACACAGCCTTATTAGTAGATAATTGAAAACGGGCTTGGAATTTTTGCCAATCCTACTGCAACAAAGCCTGAAGCAACTCTCAACAAAGCCCCATAGACTCTACATAATTTTTGCAAACCGCAAATGAGAATAATAATTATACATTCAACAATAAGAGCCCTCTTAATCCAGAATGGGTGGTTTGATAAATTTTGAAGTTAATGGAAGAAGACCAATGGAAGAAATTTTCCAAATCCAACAACGTTCTCGTACTTACACTATAACCTACGGACGTAAAGTTATCACCACAACTTCAGCTGATTTAACTCGGAACTATCTAATACTTTGTCGTTAATTTGTCGTTAATTTGTCGTCAAAAACATACTTAGCACCACATCCAGTTTCCTTTAGCAGAAAGGATACGAAAAACTTATGGTTTTCACGACAAACTAACACTTCCCAAATGTATTCTACGGAAGGATATAATAAATCAACTCTGGTCGTGGTGTCCTCAGGGTCCCAGTAGCCAAGTGAGCAATACTCTTAAGCTAACCCAACGTGTATTCCACTCGTTGCCAATATCAACCCGCTTTTTGTCCTTTTTCCTAGTATTTTAATAATGTTTTAAATTCAGATCATATAAAAATGAGTATTCCTTTATATGATTTTAATTCATCTTTCAGCACTCACTTGAATTTGCACTATCCACTTTGATCTCACAGCCTGCGATAGATGACTAAAATTGTGCATGCTGCGATAGACATTTGAATCGCTGGTCAAACGCTGCAGAAATTCCTTGTATCGCTGTGATCTATCGCGTTGGTGTGAGCGTTTACATTGAAAACTATGTATAGCGATCTATCGCAGTCACTTCGTTATTACTATCGCTATACATTATCGCTATCGCTATTACAGCGGTGTGAATTGGCCTAAGCTTCATTTGACATTTGAATCAGAAAAATCGATTGCTCCGTTCCCGAAATATGATTTTTTCGGAAATGATGTTTCATCGTGAAATCACAAAATGGCTAACCTCCGTAGGCGGTGATAAGGGGGTGGGCGCAAGCAAACATGGTGAGCTATTCTGATATTCCCTACAAACTGTGCAAGTTTCATCCAAATCAGAGATGGTCGGTTCCAAAACGAGCCCTTTTTGCTCGTTTTCGTGTGGAATGGCTATATAACTATATCACAGATTGTTTCTTTTCTATATACATATATCTATAAATATAATAATATTTTTTTAATATTGATCCCCATTACTTTATTTGTCAATTTAACATTAAACTTTATAATATCATCTAATTTGTTTAAAACTTTTGGCGTATGTGACCGATTTTGTGTTGAACGAGCTACGAGGAATGTCGAACTTTTTCAACAGAAGGAATATGCACTTCTGTCTGATGTAGACATCCGTCCTCTAGAGCCCTGCTATATGTTGCCATGAAGAATCACTTGGGATCAGTTATCCGAAGGGAATTGCAGCTTGAGCTAGATGTGTTTTGATTCCCTGGTAATAGGCGATCAAACGTCAGCAGCTGAATCTGAAATCGGTTAGAATGCTCTAGTATATCTTATATGAGACTATAGAGTTTTGCAAAAGTTCGATACATCGAACAGATTAATATTCAAACCCGGACTATCCCTATGACAGCCCGAACGAGTTTCAACAGCAAGACGGCCCTAGGTCTTCTTGATGTCAGATGGCTTGAGGAGGGACTGCGATACGTGTACAGCAGCCTTGCATCTGGTGAGTTTGCCATGGTCGAACCTCACGGAAAAAATTAAATTGTAACCGTTACCTTGGTTTATCCATGTGCCGCAAGGCAAAAAGTGGGTACAATCCCCCAATTTGAAAATTTCAATGAGAAATCTTGCTACCATCCCATTGGGACGAAAAGTCAGGGCTTCCGAAAGGAGCATAATTTAAGCTCTTCTCTAGCCATCATTTGGCAGTTCTTTACAAGCATATTCACTGATATATCATGAAAAATAAGTAAAAGCGCAAGTAAGTAACTCAAGTGCTTCTAGAGCCATCGCTTGGAAGCTCTGTAGAAAATTATTTGATGAACTCCAGCAGATTGAAGTGCAACAAGGGGTGAGCTCATCTAATTTTCCACGAATCTAAACTGTAGATTTCTCCACTATTGTACGAAGTAAAGCACTTCTCATTTTTAATGTGAACTTCAGAGTGATTAGAAGTAATCTGCTTAAGTTCTTCTTATAAAGTGAGAAAAAGATTGAGAATTTGGGTTCTTTAATCAATTTTATACAATTTCATATCTCAAATAATCGTGAGCAAGTGCAAGCACCTTACTAATATTCTCAGGAAGTGCAGCCTTGAAGTCCTCTTATGAGATTTAGGAAAAGGCACTGCGCTGATTATCCAAAAAGCTCATTAAAGCCCAAAAAGACACATTCAAAAAACTTATTCGGCCATCATTTATCTTGCCTCTGCGGACATGCCTATATTAAACGGCAATGAACTGGGATAGGAAAAGAAGCGCTACGAGCTTCCAAGGAAGCTCTTCAGGGGGCGCTCTTTTTCCCTGTGGGATCATTTTCTGTAGGTACTATACACATTTTACGTAGTATTTATCGGAATGTTCCATGAACACTATTTGGGGTCTTTAGTCTTATGCCTTAGAAGCAGCAATCTTGCCACGTCCATGAATTGAAAACTCTTGCCACCTAAAAGAATGTGAGCACCTGATAAAGTTTAGAATAATTTGGTGATGTTTTCGTATAGGAATGTATCCATGCAATGATCTTCTTGTCACTTCACCCTAACGTGCTCGCCCCCATCACTCTACGCAAATCATTTATAATTTACATAAATTTTTTCCTCCATGAAATTTTGCAGTTGAAATGTTGTGTAATAACGTTTTTTATAAGCTCATAAAATCTGTTCACGGGGCGTTAATAAACTTCGCATACCCCAATGAATTTTTATATTCCTCTTTTAAAGCCCCGCACAAGTCAACTAAACTATTTCATAAGAATGGTTCCAGAGAAGAATTGCAAATATCTGGGGAATGCCCCGCGCGCCATCCAATATCCATCTAAAAATACTTTCTAAGAGATGTTAGGCAGAGAAATGCAAAAGCAGCTGCTGTTTTTTCCCACGGGAGATTCCCCGAGGATTGCATTGTTAACATAGAAATTTGCATTTAACTTGACTCTCTCTTCCGGTAACGGCGGAATCTGTTGCCATCAAATTGTCTCGTAGTTTTCGCATTCATAAAACTTTCTAACACTTTCACGAAAATTGGAAGGAAATTTTTGGAATTTGACTTAGGTTTTGTTTGTGGGATTATGTGGGTATCTTTTGTGCTGCAATATATCTGAATGAAGACATTCATTTTCTACATTTCATGGTGTAAAGAGCTAACGGAAGTTTAACAAAGAATTCAAATTATATGTACATATATACTAGGTACGTGCTTTTATTGAGAGCAAAACTTTTCTCCAATTGCGAATATGCAGTTACTAGTTTATAAAAAGAAAGTTTAAACCCTCTAGCAGTTTGTTCTGGTAAAATAGTTACGATAATTTTTTTAGTACTAGATCTTTTATTGTGTTGGTAATAAATTTCAAAAATTTCCGTGCTGCCTTTATTAAAAAAGTTTTGCTCGTTTCAATTGTAAAATCAATGGTAAAAGCAATTTTAAGACCAATTTAAAATTTTTTACTCTCCGCAAAAAAGACAGTTTTTGTCCTGTCTTTGAGAATGTTCCACGTAGGTGAGAGATGGGTTAATAGAGACATTTTTTATAGGGTAAGTCTGCAAATGAACTATTCTAGTTTAAATTAGCAATATTATAAAGTTTGGTTGACCAATTACAATTATTCGAGGTATAATTTTTTACTTAAAAGAAAAGTGGGTTTTTCGTTTTATAAATTAATTGTGTAGAATGGCATAATAATATTGTTTAAAAATATATAAGATATCTAAATGGAGTTAGTGTCGATAAGACAGATTACCCATTCTTATCTACCAGTACCAACAGGAAGTAAAATCAATAGGCAACGTAGTGTAATAAACAAATTTGCATAACTCTCATGATCAATTTTTAATTGTATAACAACCATAATTATGTTTCGTGTGATTATTTGTGATTAATTTTGTATTCATACCAATCACACTGTCAAACATGCTGTCCAACATTAGGACAGGAACACATATGAGAAGCTACTAGATTTAATTATTGTAATCTTTTCTTCAATAGAGTCCACGCAAGAATGACGAATGCGTAACAAACATCGCCCTACACAGTTCAATATGTTGTCAAACACGTAGCCCTGCCACTAAAAATCAAACCAATTTGATTTTCGTCCAACAGCTTGACATACTGCGTGTCCTCCCGCAAACAGGCCCACGCACGGTCAAATCTGCGTAACAACATCGTTGACCTACTCGATTTGGCCAACATGCTTGACCGTGTATGGCCGCTTAAAGGGACCCATACATGGCGAACATATTGTGCAGCTTGGTGTGCTACTCGTGAAAGCTTTTTCTCCAGATACTGTCAAACCTGCTGTCCAACATTTGGACAGGAACACATATTAGGAGCTACTAGTACTATTTATTGTTAGCTTTTCTTCAATAGAGTTCACTCAAGAATGACGAATGCGTGACAAACTTCGCCCTACACGGTTCAATATGTGTCAAACACGTAGCCCCGTTACTAAAATCAAACTAATTTGATTTTGCCACACCGTCAAACAGGTCCACACACGGTCAAATCTGCGTGACAGCATCGTTGACGTTCTCGAATTGACCAACATGCGTGACCGTGTATGGGTCCCTTCGTTTGGTAGAGCATTATGTTTTCGCCTTGAATTAAATGTGTCTAGCTCTAAGATAGCTTCTGTTGAATCGCGGAATCTGAATTATTAAAGCGATTTTCACTCACGCTGCTCGAAAAAACATCTTACGAGTGGTTTTCTTTTTCGAAAGGACTTCTGCGCTTCTAATATATTATAATTGTTTCTGTTTACCTTTCAAGATATTTCTTATTTACACGCTTATATTTAGCATGCTGTGCTTATTGTATTCAAATCATGTGGTCGATCTTTAAACCTATCACGAAAGTTCAATCAGCTTAAAGCTTTGGATACTTACGAATTTCTAATGACAATAGCATAGACACACTAATACACTCAAAGACGGGACATGTAGAATGAAAACCAGTAATGCTAACGCCTCGCTCGAATGTAAAATCGACGATACCTCGAGGATGCTTCGACATTTCGACTTGATGACGTAACCAAAGTGTAAGCCAGGCAATGCGTCGAATATAAAATAGACATTGCCTCGAATTGATGACATAAGCAAAGTGTAAGCCAGCAATGTCTCGCTCCAATATAAAATCAACAATGCCCCGACCTGATGTAGAAAATCCACTTTTAAGAATAAAATTACTGGACATTTTTTTTTTGAATTGTTATGCATTATTTATAGGAGGCCGACAACGGCACACATGAAAGTATTGTATCTGAAAATATAACACCAGTCGGCCACAAAAGTGAATAAAATTTCAACCGAAATATTTTCTGTAAATTTCCAAGAAGATTTTAATCTACGTGTCTACGTTCATAACAATTGTTACCCAAGCACCCGTTGTCGGTATCCAATAATACATAAAAATTCTAAAGAATAATTTGCAGTAAATTTATAAGAAAAAATTGATGGTTTTCTCTACATCAGTTCGAAAGGCTTAGTAGTCAACCACCCTCATCATCAAAGTCATTCGGCCATACTTCCGTAAAATTCAAATGCGCTGAACATTGGATCAGTTTGAGTGAAATTCAACAGAGATTATCCAGCCTAAAGGCTTAAAATACAATGTGAACGGCACAATAAATAACGCCATAAAAAACGTCGACAAAACATCCGTGAAAATATAATGGAAGGACATGTGCGCGACAAGAACTGTCAATCCATAATTAAATTTATTCTGTCATTTGTTCTGAATTAAAAACAGGAAAAATTCAACGAATAAGTTAAAAAATAAAAATTTATGGCTTATAAAGGTTTAAAAAACATAGTTAACATAGAAGGAAATGTTGGGTCCAAGAGGTATATAAAACTCGGCCGGAGTTGAGTTTCTATGCGAATGCGTTTTTTCGTATAAAATATAGAATGTTACCGTCTCAATTAACTTTTCTGCCATTTTGTATTGAACTTTAATATTTTACCCGTTTATTTGCTGATATTTTCAATCTATCAAGCCAAACATATTATTATAATAAACGTAAAGCGCAACCCAAAATATTAATTTTACTAGACGTTCTCGCTACGCGCGATTTCAAATTTCACTTAAATTCGACAGCAACGCCGAACGATCTCATTTACATTGTGTTTTATACCATACACCGATGTATAGATTAGAACTTCGTGCGCGGCGCGACAACGGGTAAATTGGACAGCGAAATTGTCTCGCCGCGTTGTGACACAGATTGCAATAAGGGTGCAGCAGGGTAGAAATAGTGCTTTTATATTGGAACTACATATTTTGATGTGAAGTTGTCTACCACGAATATAAATTTTTTGTTGACACCACTGAAATAGTGTTTGGAAATAACCGATAATAAAAAAACCGGTTTGAAACAGATGTTTTTTTTTTATAAAAAACCCGGAAAAAACGCGGTTTTCTCTGGTTTGGTTTGTACGCACTTACGTAGGACTTATACAGGGTGTTTCCACCTAGAAGGTCAATAGAGCAGGAGTAATTGAAAATTCTTTTATTAGAAGTTTTACAGCTAGAAATACTTAGCGAAAAACAAGTAAAGGCATCTCCTATACAACAGAGAAATAATCCTTGGGACATCTAGAACAGTCTATAATCAAAGTTTCTACTTTGCTAGTTCTTCTTTGCCAGTTCCATCTTTTATTGTTGTAATTTTGGCTTGCTAAGAAAATAAGACTTCTTATTTAAAACTTTTTGTATATTAGACAGTATACAGGGTCTAGGCCTAGGAGGTCTATAGAGGTGATAGTACTCACCTAGTCAAACAAAAAATTGTATGGCAGGGGGAGGGAAGGCATATCAACAGTTTAAAAGCTAATAACTGTACAGTTAGCACATAAGTTGTAATAGGTCAAATTAAAGATGAGTCTACAGTTTACATTTTGTATAAAAAATGCATACATTGAGCTCTTAGATGTGAACTTTTGCCTTGTACTTTTTAAGTTACAGGGTGTTTGTGAAAAACTATCACCCTGTAACTCCTAAACGGTTGATATGCTGCCCCCCTCCTCTTCCATTCAATTTTTTGTTTGTCTACTTGAGTACTATCACCTCTATAGACCTCCTAGGCGGAAACACCCTGTATACTGTCTAATAAACAAAAAGTTTTAAATAAGAAGTCTTATTTTCTTAGCAAGCCAAAATTACAACAATGAAATATGGAACTGGTAAACAAGAACTAGCAAAGTAGAAACTTTGATTAAACTGTTCTAGATGTCCCAAGGATTATTTCTGTGTTGTATAGGAGATGCCTTTACTTGTTTTTCGCTAAGTATTTCTAGCTGTAAAACTTCTAATAAAAGAATTTTCAATGACTGGATAAAATTTTTGATTTACCATTTTAAGCATGTTTTTAACCATTTTGACTTTGTATGGTGGAAAAATTTGGATTGTAAAATAATAATTTGTCATATTTTTTTCAAGTACCGACATCTCCTATACAACACAAAAATGATTCTTGGCACATCTATTACTGTCTATTACCTTGTTCACATGAAGCGGACTGAACTGGATTATCGAACTCCGGACGAGAATGAAACACTTGGTACTCGGTGAATTAGAACTATTCTAATCCAAGTCTACTCCGCTTCATGTGAACAAGGTATATAACCTTTGCTTATTTTGATGTCAAGTTCATGAGATTGAAAAATAGATTGTTTCATGATTTTTTGCTTGATCTCCGGTTCTTTCGGTTTTTTTATTGGATCGATGTTCTCCGGTTAAAAACCGGTTAATTCCAAATATTTTGCTGCATGTTTTCTTATATTTTGCTGCATTGGCACATTGGTGCACTAAATTGTAATCAGTTTTAGTCTTAAGGGGTAACCCTACTCTAGCGGCAGAAATTAAGGCCTAACTTTTACAATTTTGGGGGGTATGAAGACAGGAATAGGATTTTTATTATAATTTTCATACAAAATGGCGGCGGTAGAGCCCATCTTGAAAAAGTTGTGTTTTAGAAATAGCTTCACACGCACGGTATGCGTAGTAGATATATATATATATGTATATTGTATATACATCTAATCAAAAAACGGCTACGTACTCCCATAGAATATATCCGAGAATCCGTCATCCCAGTTTGAAAAAAGTGGTTTCGAGAAAAACACGTTTATAGTTGTACGAGCACTTAAATCATTTTTTTTTATTTTTTTTTTTACCTTTAATCTCCAATGCCTGCACTATATATCTGTGCTTTAAATATAGTATATATAATATTTATTTGCACACCATGAGCTCAGCGCACTCTCCGGCGCTGTATTTATTATAGCATTTGTGCACCCTGGTGATGAATGGTGGTGACCTACAGGACCAACAGCATATATTGTTTTTATGACCTCAAAGTATTGTTGCGGGTGTGTCCTTTGGTTCGTTATTTAAAACGCAATATTAAATATTTAATATACACGTTCTTTATTTCACTCTAATCTTATAAAATTCACAAACCTTCTATTAATCAACTCAACTTTAATTATGGCTAATACTGTACTTTCAATAATCGCAATCCAATTATATAACACTTTCGACTCTTTATTACTTTCGCTTGTTACCACTGCAACGTCTAAGAGAAGACTCTTTTTCTGGCGGTGACCCTAGAAACTCTCCAGATTATTCAGGAGTGTTCTATTCGAGAAGCTTCTTGACTATTCTATTCCTGAACATTCCCGAAGATTCCATCATCGATTCTCCGAACCTGAAGTTGTTTACTCTCCATTGTTTCTTTTTGTTGCACGTAACACTGCTTCCTTCTTAAAATGGTTCGTCCCGAACAATAGGTGGTCCACGGTCTTGATGCTCGTAGTATTGACACAAGCCTTCCAAATGAACAATTTTACGCTTACCTCTTATGACACGCTGAATCCTGTATACCACGTCATTAATTCTCGTTACTACTGAATACGGCCCCTCCCTTTGTTGTTGTAGTTTTGGAGAACTACCTTTATGTCGTTTGGATTGTACAGCCAAACAAGATCAACTTCCTTAAATCCTGCGGAATTAGCACATAAGTTATAGCGGGCTCATCCGATCAGTATTTGCTGCTAATTTCATTCTCGTGGCTTCGTGTACATCAGCTAATTGTTGTTTACTCTCCATTTCCGATAGATGTCACCACTTGAAAAAAAACAGAATGGAGAACAATATTACTACAAGATATTCAAATTTAATATATCAGATCAAAAGCAATATACATTTCTGAGTATATTTCTTTTTGAATGACTCAAATCCGTCAAAAAATGACAAAGATATTGAAGTTTAAAAAAAACGGAAATTAAAAATGGCGAATCTGATGATGACGTCACGGTAAACAACACGCACGATGCCAGTTTGCACAATATAATATTTATAAGACGATATTTTATGAAATAAATTCAAAACAAATCCAATCCCGAGCACTTTCTATCACGGCGGCGCAGCAACTACACTCGCGCTACGTTAGACCGCGAATTGTATTGTGTATCGTGACGTTATCATGTTAGAGCGCGTTTTTGAGAATTCGGCGCTAAAATAGCTATAACTTCGTCATTTTTTATCCGATTTCAATAATTCTTTCACTGAATTAATTGTTTTTTTTTATGATTCTGCATAATTAACTAAAATAGTCGTTGTTCCTCATTCTAAAATGGTGTTACCCCTTAAGTCAAATCAATTCCTTACCATATTTAGCTAAGAAATTGCCAAAAGCCGTTGGTACTGTCCCTTGGTTATCATTCACTCAAAAAAATCATTGTTCAAAATAAGCCAAAACGAGGTTTAAATTAAGCACACAACAGACAGTAATGATTATCAGTCAACCACGTTGCGTGCTTACGCTAAGCAAATATTATGCTCAGTTTAAGAATATTTAGGTTTTCTTGAAATGAGCACGAATGTTGTCATGTTAAATATGCCCGTTCTTAAAAATGCAACTATAAATGCTTAAAATTGCATGAGTTAACTTGAATCAAGTATGTGGCTGGGTTAAAATTAGCATAGATTAATACTAAGATCAAGCACAATGTTGCCAAAAGAAGAATATTGTATGCTTGAAATTAGTATTATGCATTAGAATAAGTATGCTGCCTGTTAAATTAAGAATGTGCTATGGTTGAAATTACTATGTGTATATATAGGGAAAAGGTGCCCAAAATTTTAATTACCTACAGGATTAATCCATTTCTACAATTCGTAACCAATATGGCCATATACCTATTTCGAATTTAGTGAATTCGATAGATAGTGGAATTTGTTGCTAATTACAGAATGGTTTCATTTCGGAGGTCATTCAAACTGGTAAAAACTCTTCTATTATAGGTGAACACATAGAAATCTTGTATAAATAATATGCCAAATTTACAGTAGCATCCTATCCTATATGCGGATTAAATACGTCACTCTACACACTACTGAAGAACCAGTTTATCCTGAGTTACTAAATTTCGTGGATGTTAATAAAATAATTTTATAAAAAAATTGGGTTACTTTTTTATTGTTTTATTTAAGAATTAAGTTTTTTATAAAAAAAAAAAATATAGTGAAGAGATGATAAGCAGTAACTTATTTAGGTACACCCAGCGAAATAGCTATATGTGGAAAATAGTTTATGTGTTTTTATTGGAAAAATCCTATCTTAGTTAAAATATGAATACCCAGAAAATTTTTTTTGTCTATTCATCCTGAATATAACTGTAATTGAAATATGTTTTTGTCTCTCATTTGCGGTACTGTTATATTTAGTTTTTTTGCAAACTATTTTTGTCGAAGGAAATAGTTATATGTGCAGGGTGGGTGCAGTGCAGTTTGGTGTATTAACAGTGAGGTTCTTGTTTTTTTTTTCAAATAAAAGTTTCTAAAGCATATAAAAGATATTAAAGGGTAAGTAAACCGTTATTTTCATAAAATAATTTGATGTATAAACCACAAACACAATTGTTTAGACCAAAATGCCTCGAGGTACAACATTGACAGAAAATGAACGGGCTTGCATTATAGTATAAGAAATCAGGTATGCCATTTAGTAAAATAGCTGTAAAAATAAGCATAGGAATGCTATCAGGAATTTCCTAAAACATCCCGAACTTTATGCTACAACCAGAAGACCAGGAGCTAAGCCGAAAGTCGATGAAAGGTGTAAAAGAGCAATTAAGCGTCTTGCTGTAAGGAAAGATATGAGACCTGCTGAAATCAAACGGGAATTATCTCTTAACATTACGAAAAGAAGAGTTCAGCAAATTTTACATGAAAATAAGAACCTCAAATACCAAAGTCGGTTGGCTAAGCCTAGACTTTACCACGGCATAAGAAAGCGCGGATAAATTTTGCGGAAAGGTATAAATATTTCAACGAGGAGTGGCAATCTATTATCTTTAGTGATGAAAAAAATGTTGTTTGGATGGCCCTGATGGCTGCCAAAAGTATTGGCGAGATTTGAGGGAGGCACGTCAATTTGCTTCATTTCACACAAGATGGATGCACAGCTGTATGTGGACTTATTGGGCAATGTGCTGATCAATTATGCTGAAGATGTCTATGGTGAAACCTGGAATTTCCAGCAAGACAATGCACCTATACATACTGCACGGTACACTAAGAGCTTCTTTGAGTCTAAAAATATACCGTTATTGCAGTGACCCGCTGTTAGTCCAGATTTAAACCCGATGGCAAATCTGTCGAGCGTACTTTCTCAACAGGTTTATAAAAATAGGCGACAATTTAACAGTTTGCAGAGCTATCCAGGAAGAATGTGTTACGATTACCTACACGTAGGTAAAAGGGATTAACTCCGGGACAGGTGGAAATTTAGGAAACTGAATTGAAATGTAACTCTTCTTTTACAACACAAACTATTTTATTCAATCACTTTATTTTTAAGAAAAATACGAATTAATAGTAATACAAAAGTAACTTGTAAACTCTACGCGGCGGCAACCCGAAGTCAACTCGCCGGTTATCAGTTTCAGAGCATGGAGTATGGTTCTTTCACACACATTAGTACCTGACTCAGCGATAATGCTTTCTTGCAACTTCGAAATTAGAGCTCATATGGTTCGCATTTATGAAATGAATTGTGTACACTTTGGTAACATGAGTGAACACTTGACTCAGCGATTTGTGTGCAACATAGAGCGATAAATTATGATTTTTGTTTATTCGGTACTGAATTAGTAAAATTTATGTGGCACGGGTATCTTTTAAAATGTGCACATGAAACCCGAGACTTGTAATTCGTGAGAACCATGCACCATGCTCTTGCTTCATAACATTCCTCCCCCTTTACAAAGATAAAAAAAACTTTTAGGCTATGTCTACAATTTTTTTTTTTTTGTGTTTTATTTATATATATATAATTACTTCTCTAAAGAAAAAGAAACTACTTCTACAAAATATATTTTTTTTTTCTTTGTTTTAACACCGTATTAATATTAACATCCAAAAATGTAAGGATATGTACTACATCCAGAACATTATTATTGAATAAAATTAGGAAAAGATTTGGTTTTTTTTTTTTTATTTTTGTGTTTTATTTTTTTTTTATTTTTTTTTTTTTTATGAATTTTCAGTATTGACGTTAATTTTACATTTAATATATCTCTTATAAAGTAAATACATAATGGGGAAAGATACGACTATGGAAAGTAAAATTATAATAGTGGTAAAAATGTTATTTGATATTTGAGGGGTGGAATTTTCGTTATGCAGCTTGGTTTCGTCCCTTAATTTTTTTAGACTTATGCTCATCTTTTCGAAATCAGAGCTATCTATGTGAGCTCTCACAAGAGCGTTAAATGAGGTTTTGTTATAATTTACTGTAATATTTCTGATATCGTTTGCAATAATACTATCAAAGTATTCTATTATTAAATTTGATTCATTAACTTCCTTTTTGGTTTCAAGGTTAATATACTTTGTTGATGCTCTACATCCTGGAAACAGTTCCAAAATACCACTCTTCGAAATTTTTATAGAATATGCAGTGTCATTACAAATTATCCTAACGTTACTTTGTTCCGGAAGTACATACAACCATGTATTGGCTTTAATTAACGCATACCATTTTTCCTGAGTGGCTTTAAAGATTCTAACTTCGCAGGTGTCTACTTCTTTGTAGCCTAGGTTCAATCGTATTATGCAATTTTGGTTATTTTCATTATATGTCAGGTAGTTTTCGTTACAAATATAAAAATTATGATTCACATTTTGGCATCTGTCGAATTCATTTTGTTTCAAAAATATGTATTGTCTTAATTTTTCGTTGATGCCTACAAAGTCAGACTCTGGTCTAATGAAATAGTACAAGTGGTTCATATAGGTTGCAGGAATGCTGGTTAGTTTATACAATTTAAAAAGGTCACCGATTAGGGGAATTTCTATATTAAGTACTAAAGAATTAGAAGTATATAATGGAGTTACTCGAGAAATTTTCTCTATTTCTGGCAAATTTTCAACAGATGGTTTTACTGGCAATTTTAAGTCATGTTGTAGCTCAAGTTGTATTTCCTTAAGTACTTGAACAAAGCTTTGCGAACTCGACAGGTGCTTATCCATTTTTCCCAATTTAGCTTCATGAATTATACCACTTAATTCTTCCTGTTTTGAGAGAAATCTTCCTAGGGAGAGTGTCATAATGTTTGCCAATTCGTCGAAGAAATGTAAAGTTTGCATCGCCCTAGTTCGGTTATTGAAATTCTCTGTTAAGGTGTGTAGAACTGTTTCGATCTCTTGAAAACGTTGATTTAACACTATTTCGGACTTATTTAAGGTTTCGATTACGTTTAATATGATCGAGGTTTGCGATACCACAGAGTGGTGTAATATTTTTTGGTTCTCCTTGAGTGTACTTACCATACTCTCGATTCTATTCGAATCTTCGTCATCCATTGTTCCGAAGAGGAATTTCGACAATCTACCTATTCCATTGATGATGCCTCTTGGTTTCCTGCGTTCTTGTTTGGGGTAGAATACTTGTCGGAGGATATTATTATTTTCCACAACCTCGTTGAACGTTGCGTTTATTACCTTGAGAGTGAATTTACAAGGATCCATCACGAACGATCTGAGTTCATCACAGAACTTGGAGAGTTCAGCATATTGCCATCGAAGTTGGTCCTCTTCTTCTTCGTATTTGGTTAAGTCGAAATATACAACCAAGTTCCAGAATGATGTCGATTTCCCAAGTGTCCCTGTTTCCTCAAAAAAAATTCCACTGGAGTTACTGATAGGTGTGTTCACATGTTTTGGTTCGGTAATTCGACCATGGGCTTCGTAGAAAGACAATACCAGAATGATCCTGTAAGGAATGTAATGCTTGTAGATGATAATTTTGCTTTGAGGTGGAAAGGTTAAAAGTTCGGTTAGAGATAGTTAGATAAAGGAAGTCTTTAGGTGAATTGCTCACATTGTATAATTTATATCTCAGGAAATGAAAGTTTTGAGCAGGTTGTTATGTACAAGTTTGGTTTTTCTTCCAATCTGTATCAATGATGTTTCCGGAGATGGAGTCTCTATAACTTCGTATGGGCCTTCATATAGCATTGAGAGTTTTCTGTTCTTCTTTATTTTCTGTTCCAGCAATACTTTGTCTCCTGCTGTAAAAATGTTTCCTTTAACACCACGATCATAGTACATTTTTGAGCGTTCTTTTGCTTTGATTTGATTCTCACGGGCTAGTGCGTAGCTGTTCTGAAGTCTGGCCTTTAGTTCTATGACAAAGTCATCGTAGTTATAGACTGGTTCCACCGCCTTAGCTACAGAAGATGGAATTTCCGGTTTCACCCCGAATAAAATTTCATAAGGAGAGTAATTAGTTGCAGAATTTGGAGTAGTATTATAGCAGAACATAGCAAAATCTATCCACGTATCCCAATTATTGGGATCTTTTGTTGCATAACTTCTGAGATAGTCACCTAAAGTGCGATGACATCTTTCAAGCGATCCATTGGACTGCGGGTGATAAGCCGTCGTTTGCATTTTTCGTATCTTTAGTAACTTACAAGTTTTCTTAAATAAGTCACTAAGAAAGTTGGTTCCCTGATCCGTCAATAAACACTGTGGGGTACCGAAAAGACATATTATCTTCCGAACATAGACGTCTGCAATCGTCTCCGCTTCCTGGTTAGGAATAGGGATTGCCTGTATGAACTTCGTCAGATCGTCTTGAAAAGTGAGGATATACTTATTCCCACTTTCCGATACTGGTAACGGTCCCACGACATCCAAGGATACACGTTCAAACGGTTTTTTAGATGTAGTAGTGATCTTCATTGGGATTTTTATTTTATGGGTCACCTTACTTTTCTGACATGTCTCACAAGAGGATATAAAAGTTTTTATATCTTTGTACATATTTTTCCAATGGTATTTCTGCCTAATTCGCTTTATGGTTCGAGCTATTCCCTGGTGTCCACCAGTTGGGGAAAAATGATATTCACGAAGAACTCGCTTAATTTCTTCTTCGTTGTTTAAAATTATTGGGCTTAATGTAAATCTGTGATTATTACGAGTTTCGTTTGAAGTAAAGGTAGCCTCGTTGCTGCCATTTAGGGTGCCATCTGTATGTTCTTTCAGGTCTTGAACTGGAATTTCTGCTCTATTCACCTTCGACGTCGAGCTGGCGGTGTTCTCTTTACTTGCATTATTATTATTGTTTAAATTAACTTCCGAGTCAGTTTTTGTTTGGGATCTAGTAACGACATTAATATCTTCTATATTTAATCGAGATAGAGCATCGGCATTTGTATTTAAGTGACCCGATTTATGAACAACTTTGAAATCATATTCCTCGAGCTTGATTCTCCAACGCATAATCCTGGAGGAAGGATCTTTTAAGTTAAAAATCCAAACCAGTGGCCTATGATCCGTTACCACAGTAAACTTTCTGCCGTATACGTATGGTCTGAAATGTTTGGTCGCCCATACAACCGCGAGCGCTTCCTTTTCTATCGTTGAATAATTCTTTTCGGCCTTGTTCAGGACCCTACTTGCAAATGCAATAGGTAAATCCGTACCATCAGAATCTGTTCGTTGCGAAAGCACCGCGCCTATGGCTGCATTGCTGGCGTCTGTAGTAATGAAGAAATGCTTTTCAAAGTTAGGATATTGTAGAACAGGGGCTTGGATAATTGCTTTTTTTAACAATCCAAAAGACTCATCGCAATGAGCGTCCCAATTGAAGGGAACATCTTTCTTTAGCAGATTATTTAAGGGGTTAGCAATTTTTGAAAATTTGGGAATAAACTTCCTGTAATATCCCACGAGTCCCAAATAAGATTTTAACTGTTTAGTATTCTTTGGTGGATTTATAGCTTCGACAGCTGAGATCTTTTGCGGGTCGGGTTTTATTCCTTGGTCAGTTATAATATGCCCCAAGTAACTAACTTCTTTGCTAAGGAATTTACACTTATTGGGCTGAAGTTTGAGATTATGCCGCCTTAAACATTCGAATACTTCTCGCAGTTTTCGGTTGTGGTCATCTAAATCCCTGCCATATATGACCACGTCGTCCAAATAGACGAAACAACGTATACCCTGTAGCCCTGTTAGTACTTTATTCATTAATCGCTGAAATGTAGGTGGGGCATTTCGTAAGCCAAAAGGCATGCGATTAAATTCGAAATGCCCATGTGGCGTACTGAATGCTGTCTTTTGTTTGTCAGCTTCTGCTACTTGGATCTGGTGGTAGCCATTTGCCAGATCTAATGTACTAAAATATTTTGAATCTCCTAGCTGATTGAGTATTTCCTCGATGTTAGGAAGAGGGTGTGCATCAGCCAAAGTTAAATCATTGAGTTTGCGAAAGTCTACTACGACTCGCCATTTCTGGTTTCCCTGAGAATCTGGTTTTTTGGGAACGACCAATAAAGGAGCATTCCATGGGCTGGTACTATGTCGTACAATTCCGTCCTCCAACATTTCATTTACTTGATTCCTAATTTCACTCTTATGAATCTCGGGTAAACGATATGGTCTCACGTTTACAGGACTTTGATTCGACACCGTGGGAATGGTATGGGAAATGGTAGGGGTAAAAGTCAGTTTATCACCCTCCAGAAAGAAAATTTCGTTGAATTCTCGGCAGATATTCTCGATCGATTGTTTTTCTTCTACGTTCAGGTGTTGTAGATCTAAAACAGAAGCAAGTTTCGAAAGTCGCTCTTCTATTTTATTGTAGGTATGGACACCAGTGAGGCTATACACTTCGTAGCAGTGGAGTTTTTCATATTCTAAATCGACATCGTTACTGATTTCTACGTTATTCTCAGTTGCGTTTATTACGGCTACCGCAATGTATCCATTCTTTGGTTTAGCAATACATCCGGAGGTATATACCTGAGGTGCTATTTCTGTAGGAAAACATACTACCTCCTCATTGTCAACTATAGGCCCAAATCGCAGTACCGTTTCGGTCCTGCCAGGTATTGAAATATTTTTTTTTAAATATTTGAAAGGAAGCTCTACCTCTTCGTCTTTAATGTTCAATATCAGAGTTTGAGTTTTGTAACTAAGAACAGAATTCGTTCTTGAGAAGAAATCTTCTCCTATAATACCGTCTCCGTTTATAGGGAAATTTTTAGGGACTACATGGAAAGGATGCTTCAATGAGATCCTTTCAGTTAGTTGGATGTGCAAATGGCAGATACCTTTTGTGTTAATGGACTGGGTAGAAATCCCTCTAAGTGGAACAGCCCAGTCAGTGTACACGTCTACGTCTGGTTTAAGTGCACTAATTTTTATTAAACTTATGGACGCTCCCGTATCCAGAAGGAAAGAGTTTTTTGGAGAAGCACAATTTAAAATGTTCAGAACAATTTCACTCTGAAAGGTTGTACGAGTGTCAAGATTTAGAATTGGACTAGGTTTTGCGTTAACGTTAAATGTTGTAGATTTAGTAGTTTCGAATTTACGGTTAAAACTGTTTCTTGAATTGGTTTCGATTGGATTGGCAAAGTAGTTTTCACGTCGACACTCTAATTCAATTCGCGAACCTGGACAACCGTGCCGCTGGTGCCAGGCATATTGGCGTTTCCCTGATTTGTACCTCGTATGAGTCTCTCGTTTGATCTTGTTTGCATTTGCATTTGCACATTATTTGAATTTGTTCGAGAAGAGTTATTGCTATAAGAGTTTGGCGAAACGATATTTGGAGAGTTGTTCCGTGAGTTGTTGTATTGTCTTTTCTTGCAATTTTGTATAGAGTGGCCCAGATTTTTGCAATACCTACACCGTTGCTCACTCTGAACAGTATTGATGCGTTGATTTGGAAATTTAGGAAACATTGGACGATTTTCTTTATTAAGGAAAGATGAGGTGGTTTGGCTTTTCAGTTTCCTGCACTCATTTGTACTATGTCCAGGAATCTTGCAGTAATTGCACCTTGGCATTTCTGTTTTGATGTTTTCACTTTCAGCAATATTTTCCTCTTCCAAGGCATATTCAATTGCTGAAGTGATAGATTCGTGTTTTGTAGATTTAACGATTAGTTTCAGAGGTGGCTTAAGTCCCCTTTTGAAATTGTTTATTGCTGTCTTTTCGTTAAGCTTTCTTATGGCTTTGGAGCCTTCGGAAGACTCACCTTGTGTACTTGATATATTTAGTTCATCAAGCAACCTTTCTACCTTACCCGCGTAATCTGAAACTGTTTCACGAGATGCCTGTTTGATCGTAAAAAGTTCCGCTTGAATAACTTGTGCTGACCTGAACTTAGTAAAATTTTTGTTAATTGCAGCTTCCAAGTCACCCCAATTATCATAATCATTGTATCTCAGAATAGCATTATACGCTTTTCCCGTGAGCTTTGATTTAATTAAATCTACGAACTCGGCTTTATCCGCATTAGTGGAGGCTTTGGTATAATGTATTTTAGCTATTTGGAGAAATCTAGTGAGAGTTGTGGCGTCCCCATCGAACTCTGGAATAAGCTTAATAGCGTGAGATATATTAAAAGTACTGTTTGGAATCGTCATTTTTGATAAAATGTCCGACTCTTGGAAAGAAGATGAGGAGTCCGCACTTTTCTCGGTTTCACTAGGCTCGTCTTCACGACCGGAAACAAAACTATCGGAATCGTTGAGTTCAGCTTCTTCAGATTCGCTGGTTTTTTTAATTTTCTTCCCGTTCCTTAAAGAAAGGTTTACCGAGATCGACATGTGCTTTTTATTCACCCTTTATGGAGAACTTGTACCAGAGAGGTTTTGTTAAGACACGAGTATACTATTTATGATTTTACATTTACGAGAACAACTATTCATCGACGAAGACCAAAATACGCACTACTAAATTTTGTAATCACATTTGAGCCATTGAACGAACACAACCTGACAGTATTCCGTATGTGTATACCAATGTACATATTATGTAGTACAGAATTCAAGGAGTAGTATAACTAATATGGCAAAAGTCAATATACAACTTTCAATAGGAATCAATTACGGTTACTGAAGCATTAATTTTACACTTTTAACACAAGAACCTACTATCACAGGCGATGCATTGAAAACGGATATATGAAATAAAACCTCATTTCTGCGTTGAACTACGCACGTACATATTTCATTGCAAAGTGGGACATAATTTACTAAAAAAAATGATTTTTTTTTTTTTTTGAATTTTGTTTGATACATAAAAACTATTGCACTGGTTTGTGTGTGTGTGTGTGTGTGTGTGTTAGGCGTCGAACATCAACAATTAATAAAAAGAAGAAAAACTAACGAATAAAAAGTTAATTTCATAACGAAAACAAATTGCAACGATAACAGAAATATCACTTTCACAGTAAAAAAAAAAAATGTTAAAATAGCACATACCTGTTTGTGAATATACATAATATAGAATCTTGACAAAAGATCTATGTGATACTTTAGATATTTTAATTATATATTTATTTCTAAACAAAAGAGATAAGAAGACAAAAGATTTTTTTTTTTTTGTGTTTACTATTTACGTGCTGTCCGCAAGACTATTAATACTCATTAAAAGTAGAAATTTCTTTTCAAATATTGATATAAGTATATAAATCTCACAAAACTATTTATTTATTATATAAAAGACCTTTTGATATTCTGTTTTAAAATTAGTGCCATATCATGTAATTAGGTACTTTAGATGAAAGTACATACAAATAGAAAGCAAAAAAAATATTGATTTTGGTTCAGAGAATTTAGATGAAAGTACATACAAATTGAAATCAAAAAGAAATATTGATTTTGGTCCAGAGCTAGACACCACTCACGCTAATATCCTTCTGCATTCCATTATTTCCATTACGCTTGATAACGCTAGTTAACATATGTATGTAGGTAGGTACTGCTGTTGTACTGGGATTTTGTGTAATAATTCCTCAATTTTCCTTGATTCGAGCTCTGATAAATTCAGATTGCACACAAGCAAGATTTAGACACTTTTAGATTTAGATTTTTTTTTGTTATTTCTGCCGCCGCTGATTAGTAATGAATTAGTTACGTAATTGGTAGATCCGCGCGCTATTCTTGCGACATGGACCGCACCGCTGCCACCAGTTTGTTACGATTACCTACACGTAGGTAAAAGGGATTAACTCCGGGACAGGTGGAAATTTAGGAAACTGAATTGAAATGTAACTCTTCTTTTACAACACAAACTATTTTATTCAATCACTTTATTTTTAAGAAAAATACGAATTAATAGTAATACAAAAGTAACTTGTAAACTCTACGCGGCGGCAACCCGAAGTCAACTCGCCGGTTATCAGTTTCAGAGCATGGAGTATGGTTCTTTCACACACATTAGTACCTGACTCAGCGATAATGCTTTCTTGCAACTTCGAAATTAGAGCTCATATGGTTCGCATTTATGAAATGAATTGTGTACACTTTGGTAACATGAGTGAACACTTGACTCAGCGATTTGTGTGCAACATAGAGCGATAAATTATGATTTTTGTTTATTCGGTACTGAATTAGTAAAATTTATGTGGCACGGGTATCTTTTAAAATGTGCACATGAAACCCGAGACTTGTAATTCGTGAGAACCATGCACCATGCTCTTGCTTCATAACAAATGGGAAAGAATTGATATCTCTGTCTTACAGACGCTCATTAATTCGATGCCTCATCGCTTATGTCATGTTATTATCAATAATAGAGGACACACAAATTATTAAAATTTTTTTGTATTTTTATTTTTGTAACTACATGTTGAATTTCCCTTTTTTTTTCTATGCACATATAATTATTTCCTTCGCTTTTAGTAAAAATGATTTTGTCAAAAAAATAATAAACCGAAAAAATAAATAAAATAATTTTTTGATTTCTTTTTTTGTCACCATTCTAAAATAGAATCAATTTCAAGATACATATTTTATTTTCATGGAAGAAATTGGAAATATTGGTATGCACATATAGTTATTTCGCTGGGTGTATTTTATATAAGTAACTTGATTTAATTTTTATAAGTAAAAATTGCTTTCGTAGCTTATTATTTGATAGTTATACATTAGTTTTGTGTAATTACTCTAATAAGAACATTTATCAATAACGCATAAGATATTTCGACATATATATGACTAAATTTTACTTTAGTTCTGAAGCATTATCAAAGACAATAATTCACTGTGTTACAGGGAAAATATACTTTTGGCGAGACATAATGTAGGTTGCAGGTCTAGTGGAACTAAAAGTAGTGGCATACTAGAAATTTCTCATACACCCTAATAATCTCATTTTAGACCAAAAATCCGTTATTCGGTAGTTCCATATATATAATAATTTATAACCCCGCCATTTTTTATTCTATGTCCAATTTTTTTGTGCTATATGAAAGAAGAGACATAGGTATTTCTTTTCTAACCATGTGTTCCTTATTTCGTTGCGATGAAAAGTCGCGAAGTTACAGTTGAAAACATTTCGAAATTTACCATTTTTTACTAATTTTTTCAACTTTGACAACAATTTTATGGCTTATTTTCTTCTACAATATTTTTTTTCTGTTCATATCACTAATAGCGAATTCGATTCCGCATCAAACGAACATTTGTTAACTAAAATCGGTTGAAATTTGACTAAGTTATCTAATTTTGGCTCATTAAGCAGTTATATTTCTGTGTAATATTGAACTACAGAGAAAGTTGAAGAAGCACTTGGCTTTAACCGCGAAAACTGTGAGAACGTGATTAAATGCAACAAATAACAACAACAACTGCAACAAATACAACAACAAGAAATTCAAAAGCCGTTGTCAGCAACACCAACTTAGAATTAAATTTCATGACACATGCCTAAACGTGTGGTGTGGTGCAGTAGTTTCAATGACAATTTTGTTTGGAATATAAGATGGTAATACCAAGTATATCCTTGTTACCATTGTGAATGGGATAGTCCCCTGAATTTAAGTGTGAGTGCAAAAACTGAGTGTTGATGTTCAATGGACATGATGTAGCCCATTTCACCGTAGGCACTGAAAAATTGCTGTACAACGTTTACGTAGTCGGAACTTTCTTGTTGGCATGGAACTTATTGCACAATGAAACAGAACTATTCCAGAAATCCAGACTCGTCTTTCCACATTCCACATTTCCATTAAAACCATTGTATCATACGTTTGGACATGTGTCATGAAATTTAATTCTAAGTTGTTGTTGCTGACAAGGGCTTATGAATTTGTTTTTGTAATAGTTGTATTTGTTGTTGTTGTTGTTTTAGATGTTTTTATTTGTTGCATTTTTTCGTTTTCACGGAAATATAGCTGCTTAATGAGAAAAAATTCGATAACTCAGTCAAATTTCCACCGATTTTAGGTAACAAATGTTCGTTTGACGCGGAATCGAATTCGCTACTAGTGACGTAAAGAGAAAAAAAATATTGTAGAACAAAATAAGCCATAAAATCGTTGTCAAAGTTTAAAAAATGTGTAAAAAATGGTAAATTTCGAAATGTTTTTGACTGTAACTTCCTGAGTTTTCATCGCAACGAAATAAGGAGCATATGGTTAGAAAGGCCTATATCTCTTCTTTCATATACCATAAAAAAATCGACATAGAATAAAAAATGGCTTGGACCTTCCGAATCACGGTTTCTTTGGTCTAAAATGAGATTTTGAGGGTGTATGATGAATTTCTAATATGCCACTACTTTTAGTTCTGCTAGGCCTACAACCTACACTATGTCTCATCAAAAGCATATCGAGTTTATCTTTTTTTGTAACACAGCGCAAACTGAGTAACATTTGGTAAGATTCGTAAACGTAGTTATATAAAAAATGGAATAAATCTTTAATTTATTTTTAATTTCATACGCTCGATCAATATCTTTCATTTCATAATGTAGAGCTAAGTATATTGATATTTTTACCAATAAACATTCAATAAATTCATATAAATTAAATGATATGTCATTAAAACATGCAACTAAAAAGCATTTTTTTTTATATATCTTCCCTTTATAAATGCATTGGCTGTTGAAGTATATTGGAAAATCAGTGTGGGAAACTTCAGTTTTTTGCAACATTGTAAAGTAATATTTTTTTTTCAAACTTCTCAATCTGCAGTTTATCTTTTAGAAAATTGATACTCCAAATCAATTACGTTACCTTTCAGAATAAATGATGAGAGCCTTAAAGACTTCAACTCTTGATGTTTCCCTTCAAATATGTAATGTAAAAGAAAGTGTTTCAAAATAAAAATATGATAAATTTTAGTTAAACGTAAGCAGACGGGGTTAAAATTAAGAATTTCGAAGCGTGGTTAATTTAAGCAAACAATACTTAAATTTCTGCTTAAAATATGTTTTTCTGAGTGTTTGTTTAGAAATTGCAGAGATGTACTACAGTTACCGTACGGTAGTCTATCGAGGATCGAATTTGCAGATGCTCAGTCGAATGTTGCTGAAGTGCAAAAAAATGTACTTTCTTCTGGGTCTTGCCGGTTATTGTCCAATCAAAATTTCGATATCGATTATATGTAGCCGAACTGATTTATTCCATGCAAGGTATTCTGTTGTAAGCCTCTTGTGGGGTGGGATCTTCAAATCGTGAAATTTAAAGTGCTGCAAGATATTTGGATTGGTAAAAATGATGTTTCTTTTTAAAGTATTTCCTTGTTTTCCAAAAATACGCTCTCTGATGATGTGGAGTTATTTAAAGAGTTCGTTGTATATGAGGAAAGGCTCAAGACTATGCTGTGAATATTATTTCGTACAATATATGTATACTGAATAAACTTTAATATGTTGATGAAGCGTGTCAAATGTAATGCTCTGGCTACTCACTCAAGCTTGGCAGTTTTCTTACATTTTCTTGTTGATCTTGCTCTTCAGTGCTCCTATCCAACTGTTGTTCTTAGGTTCTGCTGGCTCTTTCGATTCAGATTAAGTTCGTCGAGAGGCAAACGATGCTAATCTTTCATTGCCATATTTTTTGTAGCGCATACTGTGAAAATTCACTGAGTCGACAATTTGTAACATGGGTTGATGCTCCTTATGATACAAAAATTAACAAGATATGCCTGAATTATGTGTCAATTGGTTACTTGCCTCATTTGGCGACAAATGTCACAAATTTATTCGTCTCAATCTCAATCGTCCTTATCAAAGTAAAAAATGTTTGGAAATTTCTTTACTTTCCCACTAGCACATAATTATTTTTTCCGAAGTGATTTAAACGAAAAAACTGATGTTTTGTTAAATATTTTAATATACTCAAAACTTTTTCAGTCAAAATTATATGAAAAACTCAAAAAAATTCGGCATGAAATGACATTTGTGTCCATTTGGACGTAGTAACACAAAAAGTTCCTCTCGAATCGGCCATATGGTTGCTTCTTACATCTTCTTTTCATACTCATCGCTAAAACAGTCTGAACAGCTCTCTTTTTGGCAACATAAATGTCTTTAATTAAAAGATTTTTGCAAAAAAAAACAATCACCGATTTGCACAAAATTTTTTTCAAACACGTACGCTCGCTCCAAAGTTTCGTGACAACTGACTGAAATGCTACGAAAAGGAGCATATGTTCCACCACCTATAATACTTACAATATAAATATCGAAAGCTGACCTCCATTCAATTTCATCTTCTACAACACAAAAATATGTATTTGCTAATAAATTTCATGCGTGTGATTCATAATTTTGCTATTTTATTTATTTATATTGTACTTTAATAATTTCCTTTTCAAACTCTTAATGTTTTACTTTCTGACCTCCGCACAACAATTAACGCTAGGTGAAAAATGACCTAATGACCTATACCTAAATTGATCTATGACCAAAATTTTCAAGCGTAAAAAAAATATAATCGCAATTTTCGTGCCATGACGAAGAGCCGAGATATCGTAAAAAAACAAAATTTACCCCTTTTTTCAAGATGGTCGAGAAAGCTCATAGGCAATCTTGCTCGACAATCTCAAATTAAGCTTTTCTAAGCCCCTACACAATATATAAAAATCAGTCTTCTCAGTTCATTTCCATTTTCAAAAGTCTATAATGGCTGGACTATTACTGATAATGCGTATGATAACCCAGGTGCTAATATACCTGGATTGAGATTACCAAATCCTGTTACAAATTACCAAGCTGTTTATAAATTCATTTAATGTTTCAAAGAAAACAGGCACAGTATATGAACATTTTGCATAAATTCTTGACGAGCAATTCATGGGGATCATCATATTTCCATTTACATACATATTTAGATGGTTTCAGGAGATTCTAATCGATTACTTCGTGGATTAAATCCATACCATGACCCATGAAGGTAATATGCTGAGCACGCAATTTCACTGCCATATTATTTAACAGATGTCTTATTAGCGTCGTAAATTTTAATTTTTGTTATTGTAATTGACTGGAAGTGGGATAATTATGAGTTACTTCTAATTGGGTTCTTATGACTTCTCGTTCCATCTCACACTTTATATGCAGACTGTATGAATTGATGTTTTCCAACGTCTTTCTAAATACGAGATGT